>CM042408.1:5202250-5204750 GCA_023634145.1 Thymallus thymallus
TACTGATATTTATTTAATACTTTGTACAAAAGCCTTTGTTGGTAATGACAGCTTCAAGATGCCTCTTGTATGGAGAAACTAGTCGCATGCATTGCTCTGGTGTGATTTTGGCCCATTCTTCCACACAAACAGTCTTCAAATCTTGAAGGTTCCGTGGGCCTCTTCTATGAATCTTGATCTTCAGTTCTTTCCATAGATTTTCAATGGGATTTAAGTCAGGTGATTGGCTGGGCCATTCTAGCAGCTTTATTTTCTTTCTTTGAAACCAATTGAGAGTTTCCTTGGCTGTGTGTTTGGGATCATTGTCTTGCTGAAATGTCCACCCTCATTTCATCTTCATCATCCTGGTAGATGGCAGCAGATTTTTGTCAAGAATGTCTCGGTAAATTTGCCCATTCATCCTTCCTTCAATTATGTGAAGATTGCCAGTACCATTTGCTGAAAAGCAGCCCCACACCATGATGTTCCCACCTCCAAACTTCACTGTTGGTATGGTGTTTTTAGGGTGATGTGCAGTGCCATTTCTCCTCCAAACATGGTGTGTATTATGACATCCAAACAGTTCAATTTTGCTCTCATCTGACCACACTATATTCTCCCAGTATTTCACTGGCTTTTCCAAATGTTGTGCAGCAAACTTTAAACGAGCTTCAACATGCTTTTTTTTCAGCAATGGAGTCTTGCGTGGTGAGCGTGCATACAGGCCATGGCGGTGGAGTGCATTACTTACTGTTTTCTTTGAGACAACAGTACCTGCTAATTGCAGGTCTTTTTGAAGCTCTCCACAAGTGGTCCTTGGCTCTTGGAGAACTCTTCTGATTATTCTTTTCACTCCTCTGTCAGAAATCTTGCGAGGAGCACCTGGTCGAGGCAAATTTATGGTGAAATTATTGTCTTTCCACTTCCGTATTATGGCCCCAAAAGTGCTCACTGGAACATTCAGAAGCTTAGAAATGCGCCTATAACCAATGCCATCATTATGTTTTGCAACAATTAGGTTGCGAAGGTCTTGAGACAGCTCTTTGCTTTTACCCATCATGAGATGTGTCTTGTGTGACACCTTGGCAATGAGACCTTTTTGTAGGCCATCAGTTGGGACTGAACCAGCTGATATTAATTTGCACTGACGGGGCTGGATTGCTTTTTAATTGCTGATAGTTTTCAGCTGTTGTCTTGGCTTTCCATGCCTTTTTGCACCTCCCTTTCTTCATGTGTTCAATACTTTTTCCCTGTGTCATTTCACATTATTACACATAACTTAATTTCTGAACTTATTTGTTTTGGTTTCTTTGTATGTATGGATTACTTGGGTTGTTACCAACATCTGGTGAACATTTCATGTCAATAGCACCTTTGGAAATATATTTACTGAGAAAAATGGTGACGTGTTCAATACTTATTAAACCCGCTGTATATATATACACCCCCTATAAATTCAAGGGTTTTTCAATATTTGCACTATTTTTTACCTTGTAGAATAAAAGTGAAGACATCAAAACTATGACATAACACATATGGAATCATGTATTAACCAATAAAGTGTTAAACAAATCAAAATATATTTTATATTTGAGATTCTTCAAATAGTCTCCCTTTGCCTTTATGATAGCTTTGCACACTCTTTTCATTCTCTCAACCAGCTTCACCTGGAATGCTTTTCCATAAGTCTTGAAGGAGTTCCCACATATGCTGAGCACTTGTTGGCTGCTTTACTTAACTGCAGTCTGACTCATCCCAAACCATCTAAATTTGGTTGAGGTTGGAACCAAAAATCTCAAATTTGGACTCCAGACCAAAGGACAAATTTCCACCGGTCTAAAGTCCATTGCTCGTGTTTCCTGGCCCAAGCAAGTCTCTTCTTCTTATTGGTGTCCTTTAGTAGTGGTTTCTTTGCAGCAATTCGACCATGAAGGCCTGATTCACACAGTCTCCTCTGAACAGTTGATGTTGAGATGTGTCTGTTACTTGAACTCTGTGAAGCATTTATTTGGGCTGCAATCTGAGGCTGGTAACTCTAATGAACTTATCCTCTGCAGCAGAGGTATTTCTGGGTCTTCCATTCCTGTGGCGGTCCTCATGAAGCTGGCTGAGAGAATGCCATGAGTGTGCAAAGCTGTCATCAAGGCAAAGGGTGGCTACTTTGAAGAATCTCAAATGTAAAATATATTTTGATTTGTTTAACACTTTTTTGGTTACTACATGAATCCATATGTGTTATGTCATAGTTTTGGTGTCTTCCCTATTATTCTACAATGTAAAAAATAGTGAAAATAAAGAAAAACCCTTGAATGAGTTTTATTCCAGACTTTTGACTGGGGGTGTATATACAGTATATATATATATATAGTGCACTACTTTGACCCTTTTTGGTCCTGTAAATTAGGTCAAACATTGTGCACTATATAGAGAGTAGGGTGCCATTTGGGACACAACCAATCATTCACCACTTATTTACTTTAGACTAATGAAGGTATTTTATCTCACTAAGTCATTGTCTTAT
>CM042408.1:5209750-5222250 GCA_023634145.1 Thymallus thymallus
ATAGATTAACCCGTACTTTGAAATCTAGACTGGTTTAATCTACTACATGCTCTCCTTACCTCAGTCCCTGAGACCATTTGGGACGCAGACTGAATTGTTTGGTTGCCTCTTTTTCTTATCCTAACCTTTCCTTCAGCAATGATTAAAAACATAATTAATTTGACAATCCTTTAAACTCTGTCTTTAGATGTCTATGTTCTCCAGTTAAGTTCTTCCGAATTTGAGAACGTTTTATATTCAGTGTTTTAGTTCTCGCCAAACCTTGGTATATTAGGTTTGACTTGTGAACAGCGCTGTCATGCATTTCAAATGAGAAGACCTAATGCTAACTCTCGTTAATGTTTCTCTGTGCTTCTACGCAGTTGTCTAGTGATATGATGGAGAAGGATGGCAATGAAGCAGGGCTATAGCTCGGTCCCAGAACTGTTTGTGCTGTCTTGCCCTCTCCCAGTGACAATGGCCTTAGGAGTTGGCAAGACAGCACAAACAGACCTTGAACCAGGCTAGTAGTAGTCAGGTTTATCTGACTAATGTAGGAGGCTAGGGGAGTTATGAAGTTGACGTAAGGTTTATCTGATGTAGGAGGTTAGTGGAGTTATGAAGTTGACTTCAGGTTTATCTGATGTAGGAGGTTAGTGGAGTTATGAAGTTGACTTCAGGTTTATCTGATGTAGGAGGTTAGTGGAGTTATGAAGTTGACTTCAGGTTTATCTGATGTAGGAGGTTAGTGGAGTTATGAAGTTGACTTCAGGTTTATCTGATGTAGGAGGTTAGTGGAGTTATGAAGTTGACTTCAGGTTTATCTGAGGACATGACAGTGATGTATGAGGTTAGTGGGGATGAGTTTATTAGGGTGAAAGATATGGAGACCTTAGGTCAACTCTAGTCATTAAAGTGCTCATTTGAGTAGCTGCTGTGGTCTACAGCCATATCAGGTGTAGCTGACCTGTAGCTTTTACCTCAGCAGCCCAGAGAGAATAGTTTATCAGACCTGACCTGTAGCTTTACCTCAGCAGCCCAGAGAGAATAGTTTATCAGACCTGACCTGTAGCTTTACCTCAGCAGCCCAGAGAGAATAGTTTATCAGACCTGACCTGTAGCTTTACCTCAGCAGCCCAGAGAGAATAGTTTATCAGACCTGACCTGTAGCTTTACCTCAGCAGCCCAGAGAGAATAGTTTATCAGACCTGACCTGTAGCTTTACCTCAGCAGCCCAGAGAGAAAACCACCAATTCCTATCATTTACAATGTTAAATAGCACTAATATGTGAGAACAATATTTTTGGTGAACAAATTTTTCATTTTGTCGTTATAGTAAGGTAGGTAGCAACATGTGGAAATCTGTTTCAGCTCAAGTCGACTACAAAACCCACAATGCAATGCTCTCTATGGACGGGCTGGCTAGCTAGCAAACGTAGCTACACACAATAATATCACAGTCAGTATCAGAATGTGAAATAGCTAGTTAGTCTACAATCTCACCAGGTTCAACCTGTAGATCAATGTGCCTCACAGAGTGGAGTCTGACATTCACAACGGCACCCTGGACTGAAGAGGCAGACACATAAGAGAAATGTTTTAGAGCCTCTGTTAAATTACAGATTTCTCGAGGTAGGAATATCGCAAAAATATGATTAATGGCTCATTCAGCCATTATATATCAGCCAGTATTGAAATCTGACATGTATGATAGATGTTTTTGTGATCTTAATGTAGTATTCTTCTTAACATCCAGTGTAGTGGGAGTGGCTTTATCGCAATGCTACGTCATACTGGCAAGCTTGAACGGCAATAGCTCAGATACACATGAAAACATGGAATTACCCCGGGAATCGTTGGAACATCGCTCAGAGATGCACAAAAACAAAGTAACATTGAAAATGGGTGAATATTTCCTTTAAATAGGGTTCGGTTTACTGGAACTCTAAAAGTGTAATCCGAAGCCACTGAAGTGTTTGACTGAAGTGATTTGAGAGGGAAGCTACTCCGTTCTGCTGTGAACAGATAGAGACTGTGCATGCGTCCCAAATGGCAAACTACTCCCTATATATTGCACTCATTTTGGCCAGAGCTCTATGGTCCCTGGTCAAAAGTTGTGCAGTAAAAAGGGAACAGGGTGCCATTTGGGACGCAGACGAAGACGAAGCCTGAATGCCTCTGGAGCAACTTCCAATTTACAGCACTGGCAGATCTGTTACGTTCTTGGGATAGTTGTTGGGATGGGAAATGTGAGGGAGAAAGGGTATTCTCCAGCACTGCAAATAATTTACACGCCATGTGTTGTTTTGTGGTGAAACGTGATAATGAAAATAAATAAATAAAGTTGAGATGATTGCACCAGACAAAATCCACCAGACAGCCAGCGTTCCAATCAGATACCACAACAAGTCATACAGGAGGGAGAGAGAGAGAAAGAGAGGTAGAGAGAGAGGAACAAGAGGGAGAGGGGGGAGAGAGATCCCGTGTGCCTGAGCTGTTTGCATGTTGGGTGACAAAGAGAGAGAGAGAGAGGCAGCAGCTACTCTTCCTGCCAAGGCAGAAGCTACTCTTCCTGCCAAGGCAGCAGCTACTCTTCCTGCCAAGGCAGAAGCTACTCTTCCTGCCAAGGCAGCAGCTACTCTTCCTGCCAAGGCAGCAGCTACTCTTCCTGCCAAGGCAGCAGCTACTCTTCCTGGGGTCCAACACATTAAAGCACTTACATTACATATATAAGAAAATATAAAACAGTACATCATATAACATTATTCCACCACTACATATCTACAATACAACATGTTTAATACCACCATACAACACATCACAGGTCTGTCAGAGACAGTAGCTCCCTCCATCCACAATACAACATGTATAATACCATCATATATTACTGTAAATATTTATCACATTCCTCATGTATGGTTACGTATATACAGTATTTTGATATATTGAATGTTGATATTGTGAACCTATAGATAGATAGATTTGTCAAGCAGCTACAACAGCAAAATGCCAGAACGAAAGTACACAAAAGACAGATACACGATACATGATACATAGAGCGGCAGTTTCAGTACTCCTGTTTCAGGAAGTGATGTCACTGAGCACTGCCCCTACAAGACCTTCCACCCCCACCTGGGACATGGATGCCTGATGAACACCCAAGGGTGGAAACGTTGTAACAATAAAATCACCTGGGAGCATGAGCTGCAGTGTGCTGAGTTCTCCTTTAGATTTTTATTGAGTTCACCTACAACTCCAGCACCTGCTAAACGTACCTGGATGTTTGCATGTCCTGCAGCTTTTTAAACCACCCATTTGTGACAATAAAGCATTTATTGAATTGACAGAGAGAGACAGAAAGAGAGAGACTGAGAAAGAGATAGAGAGACAGAAAGAGACGATAGTATTACTCTCCTCCAATCATCACTCTGTTGTGGAGAATCATCCCGTGGTTTAGTACTGTTAGGACTGGAGAGAGAGAGAGAGCAGAGATAGTATGATCTGTCTTTCTACTGTTAGTACTGTTAGGACTGGAGAGAGAGAGAGCAGAGATAGTATGATCTGTCTTTCTACTGTTAGTACTGTTAGGACTGGAGAGAGAGAGAGCAGAGATAGTATGATCCGTCTTTCTACTGTTAGTACTGTTAGGACTGGAGAGAGAGAGAGAGCAGAGATAGTATGATCTGTCTTTCTACTGTTAGTACTGTTAGGACTGGAGAGAGAGAGAGCAGAGATAGTATGATCTGTATTTCTACTGTTAGTACTGTTAGGACTGGAGAGAGCAGAGATAGTATGATCTGTCCTTCTACTGTTAGTACTGTTAGGACTGGAGAGAGAGAGAGAGCAGAGATAGTATGATCTGTCTTTCTACTGTTAGTACTGTTAGGACTGGAGAGAGAGAGAGAGAGAGCAGAGATAGTATGGTCTGTCTTTCTACTGTTAGTACTGTTAGGACTAGAGAGAGAGAGAGAGAGAGAGCAGAGATAGTATGGTCTGTCTTTCTACTGTTAGTACTGTTAGGACAGGGATGTAGACATGGCAGAGATAGTATGATCTCTCTTTCTACTGTTAGTACTGTTAGGACAGGGATGTAGACATGGCAGAGATAGTATGATCTGTCTTTCTACTGTTAGTACTGTTAGGACAGGGATGTAGACATGGCAGAGATAGTATGATCTCTCTTTCTACTGTTAGTACTGTTAGGACAGGGATGTAGACATGGCAGAGATAGTATGATCTGTCTTTCTACTGTTAGTACTGTTAGGACAGGGATGTAGACATGGCAGAGATAGTATGATCTCTCTTTCTACTGTTAGTACTGTTAGGACAGGGATGTAGACATGGCAGAGATAGTATGATCTGTCTTTCTACTGTTAGTACTGTTAGGACAGGGATGTAGACATGGCAGAGATAGTATGATCTCTCTTTCTACTGTTAGTACTGTTAGGACAGGGATGTAGACATGGCAGAGATAGTATGATCTGTCTTTCTACTGTTAGTACTGTTAGGACAGGGATGTAGACATGGCAGAGATAGTATGATCTCTCTTTCTACTGTTAGTACTGTTAGGACAGGGATGTAGACATGGCAGAGATAGTATGATCTCTCTTTCTACTGTTAGTACTGGGAAAGCTCCAGTCAACACACAAACAAAAACAGACAGACGGCCCACTGGCAGAAAGAGATGAGGGATAGACAGAGCTTAGAGGGGGAGAGAGCGAGAGAGAAGGAGGGAGAGGGAGAGATTGGAGGATAATAAGCTGGAGGATAGAGAGACACTGGCAGAGAGGGAGAGTTAGAGAGAGAGAGAGAACTGGAGGAGAGGGAAGATGAGCTGTCTCTGAAACAATGAGTGGAAACTGGGCTTTAAAGAGTTAAACAGGGTCAGGATTTAATTTCTGAATTAAAATGTCATTTTGTCCCATGTGGGTGGCAGGCTGGTGGTTGAGGACAGTGTATCCATTCATGATATATCTTGCCAATCTGGCCACAAGGCCACTATTGCCGTATCTTGGTGAGGACATGTGCAAAGCCAGGCTAAAGTGAAGAGCTGTTATTAGCTGCCAAACATGTGAAATAGAATATGGAGAGAAAATTAATACCTTTATTCCAAAAGTAGGGCATAGAGCATAACTATTTTAAATTGGGTCCTAAAAGATGTTTTTTTAAATTCAAGAGCGATACTATCGTACTCTACTCTCCACTTTAAGTCCTACAAAGACACTGGTCAACATACAGGGAATAAGTAGCTATTTGGGATGCAAATGACATTACAGCTGTGGCCTTGGCTGGTTCTCTGGCTAACCATGATGAATTCCTAACAAACGTCTAAAAGAATGGATGGAATTTTCAACAAACGGAAAATCAAACACATGAGAGCGTCCCACGGGATGGAGGCCTGTCTTCCATCTTGCCACTCTATTTTTTATACGTTTACATTTTAGTAATTTATCAGATGCTCTTATCCAGAGCAACTTCCAACTAGTGCATTCATCTTCAGATGGCTCCGTGAGACAACAACACGTCACAATCGTATCAAGTACATTTTCCCTCAACAAAGTATTTATCAGCAAAGTCCGTGCTCGTTGGAAAAAAGTTGGGTGCCTCCGTGAGTCTTTCTAAAGATGGGCAGGGACTCCGCTCTCCTAACTTTAGGGGGAAGCCTGTTCCACCACTGGGGTGCCAGGAATGAAAATAGCTACAACAAAGCTTCCTTAGTGTCCAACAAGCTTTCTCTGCCCTTAACCTTGTTCTGAACACCTCCAAAACAAAGGTCATGTGGTTTGGTAAGAAGAATGCCCCTCTCCCCACAGGTGTGATTACTACTTCTGAGGGTTTAGAGCTTGGTAGTATGGTACTTGGTAGTATGGCTGGACGGTACACTGTCCTTCTCGCAACACATATCGAAGCTGCAGGCTAAAGTTAAATCTAGACTTGGTTTCCTCTATCGTAATCGCTCCTCTTTCACCCCAGCTGCCAAACTAACCCTGGTCCGGAGTGTGGCTGTGGTTATGGGTGGGCCCAGTAACATGTTGGATAAAGTTCATTGAGCTCAAAAGATGAATGCATTCAATGGCCTTGGAGTCAGTCTCTTTGTCAACAGGAATATTAAAATCGCCCAACACAATGATTTTATCACAGTTCTCAAGGACAATAGACAATAGTTGAGATAAATCAGTAAAGAAAGTGTGGCAGTGCTTTGGTGTCCTATACAGGGTTATAGCCAGCACTGGTGGCTGACATTCAAACAGTATAGCATGATGCTCAGAAGACCCAAAGTCCTTCCAGCTGAGAGCATTAGTACAACTAGAGGATGTCCCCCACCCTTTTCCCCTTTCTGATAGAGTATGAAATAGTCTGTGGGGGAGGGGCTTCAATAAGAGCAGCACTACGGTCTGATGACAGCCATGTTTCAGTGAGAAACAAGCAACCAACTTTGCACTAAGTAACGAGAAAGGTTTTACTAGTGATTGCCCTAACGCCATATTCAATGAGTGTGGGCCACTCTTCCCCTGGGGCATCTGCCTTGAGGTAACCAATGGAATAACAACCAAATTATTGACTTTACAACCACGCTTTCTGACAGTCTCCAATCTATCAGAATGGTAGGAGATGACCGTTTGAATAAACTCACTAGAAGGCAGAGTTGAAGGAACATAAATTAGGTTACTCACAATAACCATAGTGCCATTTCTACAGGAGGTGATCATCTTTCCAAGTCCTCTGTTGCTTATTCTGAAAGGGAGGACTGTAACACTACCAGACCCTGTCCGTCAGTCTCTAAAAACAGTTTGCGATGTTGCTGGAAATAATCCTGGAAACCCGTTAGTTAGGGTGAATCCCGTCTCTTTTAAAAAGTGCTAGTTGCTCCCACATCAAGTCAAAGTTGTCACAAAAAGAGAGATTCCTGTCGTTGCAAAGTTTCTTCAGGTACTCGTTCAGGGCAAACAGTCGGCTGAAACGTTCCAAACTATTTGTAGTCCTCCCTTCGTGTCTCAGATAGCCTAAAACGAAGGTCATTAAAACATACGTGACGAGGGTGTCAATATTGGAGTGGTTGGCAAGAAAAGTGGGCAGGATGGAGTTGATGTCATGGATACGGGCTCCTGGATGACAGTGGACCTTGGTCAGTCCACAGATTATAGGCAGGCCAAAATCTCTTGCCATCGAGATGCCCACAATGATGGTGGTCGTGCTGGATTCCAATGGGGAAACAACCTGCTGAACTCTGGTGGCCGTGGTGGAGGGTGCCACTGGGCAGCCGTGGGGGAGGCCGCCACTGGATGGACGTGGGGGAGGCTGCCACTGGGTGGCGGTGGGGGAGGCTGCCACTGGGCGGCCATCGGCTGTTGGTATACACCCAGGATCAGTGCTGACTCACGGGGCTGGTAGCTCCGTCTCATGTGGGGCAAAGCTGTTTGAAAGCTGGATCGGATCTTCTCGGATAGATGGGTGGCCAGACTACCTCCCCGATCTCCTATGCCTTACGAGTGTCCAGTCTCCGTGGAGTTGAGCTTAACATCTGTCGGTTGGAATTAAACAAATCAACGCCGTCTGACTCATCAACAGCTTCGCTAAAGGAGTCATTTAAAACGGAGAGTGGGTTAGATCAAGGTCGGTGTATTTAGAAAGCAGGTTATCCTTTTCTCGCAGCCGAGATAACAGCCGGAGGATCTCTTCCCTAAGCTGCTTGATGGTGGTGCATTTAGTGCAGACAAATCCCTGTCCATTTTCCGGACAACTCTGTGGTAACTCTCTCGGTAGCCGATGTGAGCAAGACCTTTAAACAGGTCAACATTCACGAAGCCGCGGGCCAGATGGATTACCAGGATGTGTACTCAAAGCATGCGCTGACCAACTGGCAAGTGTCTTCACTGACATTTTCAACCTCTCCCTGACCGAGTCTGTAATACCTACAGTACATACCATAGTACCTGTGCCCAAGGAAGCGAAGGTAACCTGCCTAAATGTTTACTGCCCCTTAGCACTCACGTCGGTAGCCATAAGGTGCTTTGAAAGGCTGGTCATAGCTCACATCAACAGCATCATCCCAGAAACCCTAGACCAAGCTTTTTATAGTCCCGTAACCCCTTCAAACATTCAACCTCCAGCTGCGTACCCCCTCTGGCACCAGGGTCAGCACACTCTCAAATGTAGTTTTTTGCCCTCATTGTAAGCCTGCCAAACACACACACTATACGATACATTTATTAAACATAAGAATGAGTGTGAGTTTTTGTCATGTAATAATAATCAATAATTTTGCTCTTTATTTAGCCATCTTACATATAAAACCTTATTTGTTCATCAAAAATTGTGAATAACTGCTTGAGAGGATGCACATAACTCTGCAATGTTGGGTTGTATTGGAGAGAGTCTCAGTCTTAAATCATTTTCCACACACAGTCTGTGCCTGTATTTAGTTTTCATACTAGTGAGGGCCGAGAATCCACTCTCACATAGGTACGTGGTTGCAAAGGGCATCAGTGTCTTAACAGCACGATTTGCCAAGGCAGGATACTCTGAGCTGAATTCAATTTTCACAAAACCGCTTATTGCAATTTCGATGAGGCTCTCTTTTTCAGATATCGGTAAGTGGACTGGAGGCAGGGCATGAAAGGGATTACGAATCCAGTTGTTTGTGTCATCTGTTTTTGGGAAAGTACCTTCGTAATTGCGCACCTAGCTCACTCGGGTACTTCGCCAAATCACATTTGACATTGTCCGTAAGCTTGAGTTCATTTGCACACAAAAAAACATACAATGATGGAAAGACCTGTGTGTTGTCCTTGTTAATGCAGACAGAGAAGAGCTACAACTTCTTAATCAATTTTGTCCCACACATTGAATATAGCAGCGGAGAGTCCCTGTAATCCTAGATTCAGATCATTCAGGCGAGAAAAAACCTCACCCAGATAGGCCAGTCCTGTGAGAAACTTGTCATCATGCAAGCAGTCAGACAAGTGAAAATGATGGTCTCTCATTTTTTAAAAACCTGTCAATACTTTTCCCCTTGATAACCAGTGCACTTCTGTATGTTGTAAAAGTGTTACATGGTCGCTGCCCATATCATTTCATAATGCAGAAAATACACAAGTGTTCAGGAGCCTTGGTTTAACAAAGTTAACAATTTTCACTGTAGTGTCCAAAATGTATTTCAAGCTGTCAGGCATTCCCTTGGATGTTGCTGTGCACCCAAGTGGCGTCGGGAGCAACTGCTTGCACGCGTGTTACAACTCCACTATGTCTCCCTGTCATGGCTTTTGCGCCATCAGTACAGAAACCAACACATCTTGACCACCAAAGTCCATTTGATGTCACAAAGCTGTCCAGTACTTTAAAAATATCCTTTCCTGTTGTCCTGGTTTCCAGTGATTTGCAGAAGAGGATGTCTCCCTAATTGACCCCCCATAAACGTAACAGACATATACCAGGATCTGTGCCAGGCCCGCCAAGTCTGTTGACTCATCCAGTTGTAACACATAGAATTCAGTGGCTTGTATGCGTAGCAGTAATTGATTCAAAACATCTCCTGTCATGTTACTGATGCGTCGTGAAACAGTGTTGTTTGATGAAGGCATTGTCTGTACTGCATAGATTTTTGGTCCTTTTCCCCCAGCACTGTCACAACCATATCCACAGCAGCAGGAAGAATTAAGTCCTCCACAATAGTATGGGGCTTGCCTGTCCTAGTCACTCGGTAGCTCCCCATATAAGACACTTCTAGCCCCTTCTTATTAATGGTATATGTTGCTTTTATACATGTCTTACTACTTAAAAGTCATCTTAATTCTCACTTAAAAAACCTCCCATGGCTTATTTTTCAAATTGGCATTTTTCGTTTCTAAATGTCTGCACAAGAGTGAAGGTTTCATTGAATTGTGAGATAGTACTTTTGCACAGATAGTACCCCCGCACATTGACTCGGTGCCGGTACCCCCTGTATATAGCCTCGTTATTGTTATTTTATTGTGTTACTTTTTATTATTATATTATTTTTACTTTAGTTTATTTGGTAAATATTTTCTTAACTCTTTCTTGTAAGTAAGCATTTCACGGTAAGGTTGTATTCGGTTCCTGTGACAAATAAAGTTTGATTTGATTAGAGTTCCACCTTATCGTCTAGTGATTGTGATTGAAATCATCTCAGACATTGAGACATCTCACATCTTAGCATTGCTAACGTTATCTGGCTCCAAATAACTGCTACTTAACAGGAATCTTAAGAGGGTGTGAATGATGCTAAATTGGTGTGAACATAGAAGAGCTGTCCAGTAGGTGTACCAAAACATTCAAGGGCCATTTTCTCAAAAGTGAGGTTACACGTTTTTTTTTTCTTTCCCATTATTCCTCAACTGCATAATATACAATTTTGTAGCTCTGAGTCTCTACTTCTATCCAATGTAAAAAACACAATTTCAAATGTTGCTACATAAGACCGAATCGAGGTACTGTAGCAAGCTAGTTCTTTCACTTACCCAGTTCACTTCCATGTCCATGCTCGGTCTCTGCTGGTGCTGCTGGCTGTTTGAGATGCTTTAGAGACCATTTTGAAGGTTGGGACAGCATCCGCTTTGAGAAGCAACTTCTTGCTGAAGTCCTCCTTCCATTGTTATGGTCGTTCAAGTTCTCAGCAGCGAGGAAATGTGCCCCTTCAGATTGATGAGTAGACGCCCAATTCATCGGCCTCAGTCTCGCAAATGTATCACAGTTTTTCATTCACCGTGTGACACTGACCGTCGTTTTCCAAAGTTAGAGCTGATTTGGAAAAAAAACTCAAACCCAACTTATAGAACAACATTACAAAACAATTGATTCAAGAGTTTGTTTCTAAGTTACCATTATATGTGTTTGTGGCATAGATAAATAGGTTCTACACTGCCTTTGACTTGTGTTTTAACATGACAGCGTCACTTTCTTGTACATGTTCATATATCCCATGAGAATTAAGCTGGGTCCCAAATAGCACCCTATTCCCTATATAGCCGATTGTAGGGCACTAGATAGGAAATAGGGGGTCATTAGGGTGGGTTTTTACTCTTCCGTTAGGCGGAGCTGTGAGAAATGGGTTACACCTGGATGGAGTTTTATCATTCCAGACAGAATCATTTATTAGCCGATTAAAACATCATGATGGAGATGGAGAGTGACAGAGAGAGAGAGTGTCTGTGTGTGTCGGTGTGTTATGATGGTAATGGAGGTTTCCCTGTTTTAGCTAAATTCTTTTACATACCTCACATCGCTGGTCCTGGGTCTAACGTTACCTACAGACCGATTACTCTGAGCCCAGAGTGAAACATGCCAGAAACCAAGCTCTCAGAGGAAAGTCTCTGTGTGTGTGTGTGGGTGTGTGTGTGTGTGAGAGAGAGAGAGAGTGTGAGTGTGTGTGTGTATGTGTCTTGTACCACTCTGTAAAGATGGATGGAGTCCGCTCGGTGAAGATGGATGGAGTCTGCTCGGTGAAGATGTATGGAGTCCGATCGGTGAACAAGCTCTTTAACTTCCTGTTGGAACACCCTTACCTTTCAGAACTCTCTCTAGCGTCCTGTTGGAACACCCTCACCTTTCAGAACCCTTGTTAAGCCTGAGAAATGTCACCCTTGTTAAGGAAGCCAATTAGACTTAATTGATCTGCCAATGTCAAAATAAACTCTGTCACGTTTATTATTCTAAGTTTACCCAGATCCAGATAGTTTTCAGTCCTCACCAATTTGCTCAAATTCCCTTCTAGGTCTAAGAAGCTACCTGTTTTCATAGCTGGTCACTGCTTGGGCTTTTGTTGAAGAGAAAGTGGAGGAGTTTCTGAGTATTACTCCATGTTTATACTAACCAATATACAAAACAATACATTAGCACTGTGCTTCATTTTGTCTGCTAGCTGTACTCTGCCGTGTTTAGCTCAGCCATACAGTATTACAGTATCTCTTTAATATAGCAGACAGTCTAGTCATAACAGCCTCCCCCTCCCCCTTTCCCTCTATCCTATACCTTACCCCTCCCCTTCCTTCCCCTTACCACTCCCCTTCCTCCCCCTTACCCCTCCCCTTCCTCTCCCTTACCCCTCCCCATCCTACACCTTACCCCTCCCCACCCTCCCCTTCTTCCCCACCCCCCCCATCCTCCCCCTTACTCCTCCCCCTTCACCATTTCCTACACCAACTGCTTGCCCTTCTCTCTCCCCTCCCCGAGTTTCCATGGCTCAAAATTCTTCCACCTGCTAGAGTTACTCCCTGCTGTGTATCTGCACCCCCTCCCTAACCCATACAGCACAGCTCCCAACCTAACCCATACAGCACAGCTCCCTCCCTAACCCATACAGCACAGCTCCCAACCTGACCCATACAGCACAGCTCCCTCCCTAACCCATACAGCACAGCTCCCAACCTAACCCATACAGCACAGCTCCCTCCCTAACCCATACAGCACAGCTCCCAACCTGACCCATACAGCACAGCTCCCAACCTGACCCATACAGCACAGCTCCCAACCTGACCCATACAGCACAGCTCCCAACCTGACCC
>CM042408.1:5227250-5249750 GCA_023634145.1 Thymallus thymallus
TACTCCCCCAGTCTGATGGATAGTCTGTATAAGACTCCCCCAGTCTGATGGATAGTCTGTATACGACTCCCCCAGTCTGATGGATAGTCTGTATAATACTCCCCCAGTCTGATGGATAGTCTGTATACGACTCCCTCAGTCTGATGGATAGTCTGTATAAGACTCCCCCAGTCTGATGGATAGTCTGTATAAGCCTCCCCCCGTCTGAAGATCGATAGTCTGTATAAGACTCCCCCAGTCTGATGGATGGTCTGTATAAGACTCCCTCGGTCTGAAGATGGATAGTCCGTATAAGACTCCCCCAGTCTAAAGGATAGTCTGTATAAGACTCCCCCAGTCTGATGGATAGTCGGTATAATACTCCCCCAGTCTGATGGATAGTCTGTATAAGACTCCCCCAGTCTGATGGATAGTCTGTATACGACTCCCCCAGTCTGATGGATAGTCTGTATAAGACTCCCCCAGTCTGATGGATAGTCTGTATACGACTCCCCCAGTCTGATGGATAGTCTGTATACGACTCCCCCAGTCTGATGGATGGTCTGTATAAGACTCCCCCAGTCTGATGGATAGTCTGTATACGACTCCCCCAGTCTGATGGATAGTCTGTATACGACTCCCCCAGTCTGATGGATAGTCTGTATACGACTCCCCCAGTCTGATGGATAGTCTGTATACGACTCCCCCAGTCTGATGGATAGTCTGTATACGACTCCCCCAGTCTGATGGATAGTCTGTATAAGACTCCCCCAGTCTGATGGATAGTCTGTATAAGACTCCCCCAGTCTGATGGATAGTCTGTATAAGACTCCCCCAGTCTGATGGATAGTCTGTATAAGACACGTCAACCCCTATCAGCTGTGTGAATGTGTCCTTTGAGCTCCCATCTCTCTCTCCAGACAATCCCAGGCAGCTACACAGAGGCTCAGTTCTCCACTGCCTTTCTAGCAGCAGGCCTTTAAAGTAGCCTTATGTCAATTATTTATTTAATAAATATGTCCGTGGTCACAAATGGGCAATATTTCCCTCCACTCCTCTCTGCTCGCTGTAACACAGACGCTGGGAGACGAGAAGCGAGTACGAGGTGTGGATTTAATAATAAATAAACATGTAAACAAAACACGAATCGCGTCTGGACATAAGAACAGGAACATCAATGCTGACTGGGGAATGAACCTGAGGGAGTGACAGATATAGAGATAGAAATCATAGAAGTGATGCAGTCCAGGTGAGATCCTGAGGGAGTGACAGATATAGAGATAGAAATCATAGAAGTGATGCAGTCCAGGTGAGATCCTGAGGGAGTGACAGATATAGAGATAGAAATCATAGAAGTGATGCAGTCCAGGTGAGATCCTGAGGGAGTGACAGATATAGAGATAGAAATCATAGAAGTGATGCAGTCCAGGTGAGATCCTGAGGGAGTGACAGATATAGAGATAGAAATCATAGAAGTGATGCAGTCCAGGTGAGATCCTGAGAGAGTGACAGATATAGAGATAGAAATCATAGAAGTGATGCAGTCCAGGTGAGATCCTGAGAGAGTGACAGATATAGAGATAGAAATCATAGAAGTGATGCAGTCCAGGTGAGATCCTGAGAGAGTGACAGATATAGAGATAGAAATCACAGAAGTGATGCAGTCCAGGTGAGATCCTGAGGGAGTGACAGATATAGAGATAGAAATCATAGAAGTGATGCAGTCCAGGTGAGATCCTGAGAGAGTGACAGATATAGAGATAGAAATCATAGAAGTGATGCAGTCCAGGTGAGATCCTGAGGAAGTGACAGATATAGAGATAGAAATCATAGAAGTGATGCAGTCCAGGTGAGATCCTGAGGGAGTGACAGATATAGAGATAGAAATCATAGAAGTGATGCAGTCCAGGTGAGATCCTGAGAGAGTGACAGATATAGAGATAGAAATCATAGAAGTGATGCAGTCCAGGTGAGATCCTGAGGCGCAGTTGCGCGTAACGATGGTGACAGGTGTGCTCAATAATCAATGTCTATTTTGATTGGCGATTTTCTGCATTTTTCAGGAAGCCTGAATTCAGATGTGTCCATGTAAATACGATGCTTAGGGCACTGTTGAAGCACCTTTGGCAGCAATAACAGCATCAAGTCTTCTTGGGTTTGACTCTACAAGCTTGGCAAACATGTATTTGGGGAGAGATTTACTTACTTAAAATGTAACCTTTAAGTAGGCAAGTCAGTTAAGAACAAATTCTTATTTACAATAATGGCCTACACCAGCCAAACTCAGACAACGCTGGGCCAAATGCACGCCACCCTATGGGACTCCCAATCACGGCCGGTTGTGATAGTCCGAATTCGAACCAGGTTGTCTGTAGTGACGCCTCTAGCACTGAGATGCAGTGTCTTAGACCATTGCGCCACTTGGGAGATCCTTGATGAAAACCTGCTGCAGAGTGCTCAGGACCTCAGACTGTGGCCAAGGTTCACCTTCCAACAGGACAACGGCCCTAAGCACAGTGGCATCGGGACAAGTCTCTGAATGTCCTTGAGTGGCCCAGACAGAGTCCGGACTTGAACCCGATCGAACATCTCTGGAGACCTGAAAAAAGCTGTGCAGCAACGCTCCCCATCCAACCTGACAGAGTTTGAGAGGATCTGCAGAGAAGAATGGGAGAAATTCCCCAAATACAGGTGTGCCAAGCTTGTAGCGTCATACCCAAGAAAACTCGAGTCTGTAATCGCTGCCAAAGGTGCTTCAACAAAGTACTGAGTAAAGGGTATGAATACTTATGTAAATGTGATATTTCAATTTTTTATTCTATTATTATTACCACTGCATTGTTGGAAAAGAGATGTCAAGATAAGAATTTCACTGTACTGTTTTACACCTGTTGTAACCTGTGCAAGTGGTGAATAAACTTCGAACCTTGAAACATATTTCGCTTATTAAAGGTGGAAGTGGATCTGAAGGTATGGCCATTGTAGCCAGTCAATAGGAGTGTAGAAGGTAGAAAGTACGTTAATATTCAGGGATAAATCTCTTCATAAGTCCCAGTTAAACACACAGATAGGCATGTAAATATTCAGGGGTAAATCTGTTCATATTTACCAGGTAAACAGACAGACAGACAGTTAATATTCAGGGTAAATCTGTTCATATATCCCAGGTAAACAGACAGACAGTTAATATTCAGGGTAAATCTGTTCATATTTCCCAGGTAAACAGACAGACAGACAGACAGACAGTTAATATTCAGGGTAAATCTGTTCATATTTCCTGTCTCATTTCTTGTGTTGTGCTGCTGCATCTCCAATCCTCTTAGCTTGGAATGATGGCTGCATCCTTTCACCACAAACACACACACACACCCTTTCACCAGACTGCCTCTCCTGAGGAGAGCATAGATAAAACGTGGAGGCATGCAGCAGTAACTCATGAACTAAACCCTTTCTTAAATGTGTTTATTTGTGTTTATTTACCAAGACGTAGATACATTTTCTGCTGCTGCCACCACACACACACACACACACACACACACACACACACACACACACACACACACACACACACACACACACACACACACACACATAAACAACTGATGCAGATATGTTGGATAATGCCACAAATCAGAGAGCTTTAATATCCAATCCACAAACTCTCTCTTTCATATGATGTATTTTACAGAAACCAAGCACACAACAAAGGATAGCTGAAACCAAGCACACAACAAAGGATAGCTGAAACCAAGCACGCAACAAAGGATAGCTGAAACCAAGCACACAACAAAGGATAGCTGAAACCAAGCACACAACAAAGGATAGCTGAAAACCAGCTACACTTACAGTACATCACTGCATTTACTCTGGCAGTGTATGGGTGAATTATCCCTTTACTGAATGGATGTGACAGCATAGATATGCATCCATTTTTGTTTCTGTCTGCACTCCAGAAAACACTTCCAGACTAACGTGGCCAAAATGATAGAGTGAGGTCTTTGAAGATCCACCATTCTAGGTATGGAGGGAGTCTCTCTCTCTCTCTATCTGGTCCTTCTCTCTTTCTCTCTCTCTCTCTCTCTCTCTCTCTCTCTCTTTCTCTCTCTATCTCTCTCTCTATCTGGTCCTTCTCTCTCTCTCTCTCTCTCTCTCTCTCTATCTGGTCCTTCTCTCTCTCTCTCTCTCTCTCTCTCTCTCTAAATAAACATAAAAAAGTATAGGTTGTATTTACAACGGTGTTTGTTCTTCACCGGTTGCCCTTTTCTTGTGGTGACAGGTCACAGATCTTGCTGCTGTGATGGTAAACTGTGGTATTTCACCCAGTAGATATGGGAGTTTATCCAAATTGGATTCGTTTTTGAAATTCTTTGTGGGTCTGTGTAATCTGAGGGAGGTATGTGTCTCTATTATGGTCATACATTTGGCAGGAGGTTAGGAAGTGCAGCTCAGTTTCCACCTCATTTTGTGGGCAGTGTGCACATAGCCTGTCTTCTCTTGAGAGCCAGGTCTGCCTACGGCGGCCTTTCTCAATCACAAGGCTATGCTCACTGAGTCTGTACATAGTCAAAGCTTTCCTTAAGTTTGGGTCAGTCACAGTGGTCAGGTATTCTGCCACGGTGTACTCTCTGTTTAGGGACAAATAGCATTCAAGTTTGCTCTGTTCCCAATGTGTCAAGTAATTCTCTTTTTGTTTCCTCATGATTTGGTTGGGTCTAATTGTGTTACTGTCCTGGGGCTCTGTGGGGTCTGTTTGTGTTTGTGAACAAAGTCCCAGGACCAGCTTGCTTAGGGGACTCTTCTCCAGGTTCATCTCTCTGTAGGTGATGGCTTTGTTATGGAAGGTTTGGGAATCACTTCCTTTTAGCTCTTTTCTGGATTTTGATAATTAATGGGCATCGGCCTAATTCTGCTCTGCATACATTATTTTGTGTTTACGTTGTACACTGAGCCCCAGGACCAGCTTGCTTATTGGTGTGATGTCTACTCCCGCTCCTCCCCTCCGGCGTTCGACGTCGTCGGTATACTAACCACCGGACCTGGGATCCATCATTACGCACACCTGGCATCCATCATTACACGCACATGTACGTCATCCTAAGGCACACCTGGACTCCATTACCTCACTTATTACCTCCCCTATATCTGGCAATCCCTCATGTTCCTTAACTAGTCAGTATTGTTCCTGTATTTATGCAAAGACGCTACTGTTATGTTTGTTGTTCTATGATTTACTCACAGCGTCTTCGTTACAGTCGGCCAAATTCTGCACTGCATGCGTTATTTGGTGTTTTACACATCATAAAGACCCTGGATAGGTTAGTCCTCGCTCACCTCAGACCCCTGGTGTGTACATCACTGGACCCCCTGCAGTTTGCATTCCAGCGCAACATCGGGGTGGATGATGTAATCATCTACCTTCTGCAGAGGGCCTACTCTCACCTGGACAACGCAGGTTGCACTGTGAGGCTTATGTTTTTTTACTTCTCCAGTGCCAGTGCTACTGGGAGAGAAGATGAAGAGGATGAAACTACTTGACCGGTAGGCCACAATTTGTGCGGCTACAGAGCTGTGTGTCACAACGGGCAGTGAGCAATACAGGGGCCCCCCAGGGTACGGTCTTGTCCCCCAGGGAATGCATCCTTCACATTAGCATATAACAAGTCCTGAGATTTTACCAACGACATTAAAAACTGTAATATCTTATGCTTCGCCAGGCTGTGGCTGAACGACGACACGGATAACATAGAGCTGGCTGGGTTTTCCATACATCGGCAGGACAGAGCAGCTACGTCTGGTAAGACAAGGGGCGGGGGTGTGTGTCTTTTTGTCAATAACAGCTGGTGCGCAATGTCTAATATTAAAGTAGTCTCGAGGTATTGCTCGCCTGAGGTAGAATACCTCATGATAAGCTGTAGGCCACAAGAGAGAGTTCTCATCTATATTATTTGTAGTCGTCTATTTAACACCACAAACCGATGCTGGCACTAAGACCGCACTGTATAAGGCCATAAGCAAACAAGAAAATGCTCATCCAGAAGCGGCGCTCCCAGTGGCCGGGGACTTTAATGCAGGAAAACTTAAATCTGTTTTAGCTCATTTCTACCAGCATGTGCAACCAGAGGGAAAAAAACTCTAGACCACCTTTATGCCACACAGAGACGCATAGAAAGCTCTCCCGCGCCCTCCATTTGGCAAATCTGACCATAATTCTATCTTCCTGATTCGAGCTTACAATCAAAACTAAATCAGAAAGTACCGGTGACTCGCTCTATACAGAAGTGGTCAGATGACGCAGATGCTACGCTACAGGACTGTTTTGCTAGCACAGACTGGAATATGTTCCGTGATTCATCCAATGGCATTGAGGAGTATACAACCTCAGTCACCGGCTTCATCAATAAGTGCATTGACGACGTCGTCCACAGAGACCGTACGTACATATCCCAACCAGAAGCAATGGATTAAAGGCAACATCTGCACTGAGCTAAAGGCTAGAGCTGCCGCTTTCAAGGAGCGGGACACTAATCTGCACGCTTATAAGAAATCCTGCTATGCCCTCAGACGAACCATCAAACAGGTAAAGCGTCAATACAGGACTAATATTGAATCCTATTACACCGGCACAGACGCTCGTCAGATGTGACAGGGCTTGCAAACTATTACGGAATACAAAGGGAAACCCAGCCGCGAGCTGCTCAGGGACGCGAGCCTACCAGAAGGGCTAAATGCATTTTATGCTCGCTTTGAGCACCAGCTGTTCCGGACGACTGTGTGATCAGGCTCTCCGTATCTGATGTGAACATTCACAAGGCCGCGGTTCCAGACGGATTACCAGGGCGTGTACTCAGAGCATGCGCGGACAAACTGACAAGTGTCTTCACTGACATTTTCAACCTCTCTCTGACCGAGTCTGTAATATCGGAATGTTTCAAGCAGACCACCATAGTCTTGTGCCCACAAATGTGAAGGTAACCTGCCTAAATGACTGCCGCCCCGTAGAACTCACGTCGGTAGCCATGAAGTACTTTGAAAGGCTGGTCATGGCTCACATCAACACCATCATCCCAGAAACCCTAGATCCCCTCTAATTTGCATACCCCCAGGTGGTAAGGGTAGGCAACAACACATCTGCCACACTGATCCTGAACACCGGGTCCCCTCAGGGGTGCGTGCTTAGTCCCCTCCTCTGTTCCCTGTTCAAGCACGACTCCAACACGATCAGGGCTGTGGTGGAGCGTGTCGAGAGTTTCAAGTTCCTTGGTGTCCACATCCCAACCAAACTATCATTGTCCAAACACACCAAGACAGTTGTGAAGAGGGCACGACAACATATTTTCCCCCTCAGGAGACTGAAAAGATTTGGCATGGGTCCCCAGATCCTCAAAAGGTTCTACAGTTGCACCATCGAGAGCATCCTGACCGGTTTTATCACTGCCTGGTATGGCAACTGCTCGGCATCCGACCGTAAGGTGCTACAGAGGGTAGTGCGTACGGCCCAGTACATCACTGGGGCCAAGCTTCCTGCCATCCAGGACCTACAGTTGAAGTCAGAAGTTTACATACACCTCAGCCAAATACATTTAAACTTTAGTTTTTCATAATTCCTGACATTTAATCCTAGTAAATATTCCCTGTTTTAGGTCAGTTAGGATCAACACTTTATTTTTAGAATGTGAAATGCCAGAATAATAGTAGAGAGAATGATTTATTTCAGCTTTTATTTCTTTCATCACATTCCCAGTGGGTCAGAAGTTTACATACACTCAATTAGTATATGATAGCATTGCCTTTAAATTGCTTAACTTGGGTCAAACATTTCAGGTAGCCTTCCACAAGCTTCCCACAATAGGTTGGGTGAATTTTGGCCCATACCTCCTGACAGAACTGGTGTAACTAAGTCAGGTTTGTAGGCCTCCTTGTTTGCACATGCTTTTTCAGTTCTGCCCACACATTTTCTCTATAGGATTGAGGTCAGGGCTTTGTGATGGCCACTCCAATACCTTGACTTTGTTGTCCTTAAGCCATTATGCCACAACTTTGGAAGTGTGCTTGGGGACAGCTCTAACCAACATCTCCAATCTTGTCTCATTGATTGGACTCCAGGTTAGCTGACTCCTGACTCCAATTAGCTTTTGGAGTTAAGTTATTGGCCTAGGGGTTCACATACTTTTCCCCAACCTACACTGTGAATGTTTAAATGATGTATTCAATATCGACAAGAAAAATACAATACGTTGTGTGTTATTAGTTTAAGATGACTGTGTGTGTCCGTTGTTGTGATTTAGATGAAGATCAGATCAAATGTTATGACCAATTTATGCAGAAATCCAGGTAATTTCAAAGGGTTCACATACTTTTTCTTGCCACTGTAGCCTCGTTATTGGTATTTTATTGTGTTCCTTTTCGAGATTATGAGAAAATGATCAGAATATAGGAGTTACATAGTTTAGAATACACAAGATCAGGCTGAAAACATATCAGATGGCTTCCACAACAGCTGAACAATATCAGGAAGAAAATGTGATTGATAGACCTAACAACTAGAAATGTGATGTCAGGTGTCAGATGTTTTAGTAAGTGGTGTCAGGTGTCAGATGTTTTAGTAAGTGGTGTCACGGTACGTTTCCAAGTGTCCCTAAACTTCTCCAAAGAGGCATACGTCTGTAAATTAGATGATTCCAGTTCTATTTGTTCAGTATAAAAACACAATTTGTAACATATCAAACTCACTAAAACATTGTGGTGGTGTTATGGGGTATCCAGGGTACATTCAAGTGTGCTTTCAATCTCTCCAAAGTGTCCGAATGTGGTAATTGCACTGTTTTTGCACACTGGATGTGCTTAAAAGTTATTGTTCACTATAAAAAACTAAATTTATACAATACCAACCACAAAAAAAATAACTTTCCCTATTTTGTCAATTTCGAACTGTCCCTTACTGGCTAGTAGCTTACTGGCTAGTAGCCACAACTAAAGGTAAGTCAAGGATGTAATGCGAATTGAAAAGTAGACTTCTCTTTAGCCAGCCCGCTCTTCAGACTCTCCTTCACCTCTCGTAGTGGGAATAGGGCCTTATTTTCTACATGTCATTGTGTAACTGGCAAGTTGGGGGGGGGGGGTTAAAGCAGGGGGGCTGTTTGCAGTTCAAATGAGGGAGGTGTTAAACAATGGAAGCGTTATTGAATTTACCTTAAAAAAAGCAGAGAACCATTCACACAGACCCGATACTTGGATTTTAGTTACAGCGTCTGTGAAAATGCATGAATCATGACTAGGTCTCCATGTTGTTTACCCCCGTTCACATGAGAAAAAGCTGGTATAAAAATGCAAGCATTGTAAATTTGTGGAATTTTGGTCTGTATATGAAAGGATTATACAGTCATTAAACAGGAACTTCTGTTCTCTCTGTTCCGTTAGTGACCTCGTCATATGGCGTTTCCTCGATACAGGTCAACGACTTCCGTTTTTGTTTACCATTTCATAATGGTATGCATTATGCAAATCGGTTCTCAGTACTACCATAGAAAGGTATTCAGACGTAAAGCACCAAACAGAGACTGTATAAAGAGGCAGCATAGTTACATACAGTAAATCATGACTAGAACCAATTAGTGAGTCTTGTAACAATAGCTAAGGGTGGTTACAGTGGTGTGACGAATGTACAAGACATGTTCTGCTTGAATCAAAGGCTGTTTACATCACAGGAGAAGAAAAACAAGACAGTGTACAGAGAAAATATGTTCAGAACAAATGATTAAATATCTTTTTAAATAACATATTTAATAAGATCTTAATGCCTTTCATTGGGCACGTGCAACGTTACAGTATGGTCCAGAGGTGGTCTCCCTTGGCAGACACCTCTACCTCAACGTCAACAAAACAAAGGAGCTGATGGTGGACAGGAGATAACAGAGAGCACGTCCCTATCCACGGGACCGCAGTGGAGAACGTGAAAAGCTTCAAGATCCTCTACGTACACATCACTGACAATCTGAAATTGTCCACCCACACAGGCAGTGTGGTGAAGAAGGCACAACAGCGCCTCTTCAACCTCAGGATGCTGAAGAAATTAGTCTTGGCCCCTAAGACCCTCATAAACTTTTACAGATGTACAATTGAGAGCATCCTGTTGGGCTGTATCACTGCCTGGTACGGCAACTGCACAGCCCGCAACCGCAGGGCTCTCCAGAGGGTTGTGCCCAAGGCATCACAGGAGGCACACTGCCTGCCCTCCAGGACACCTACAGCACCCGATGTCACAGGAAGGCCAAAAAGATCATCAAGGACATCAACCACCCGAGCCACTGCCTGTTCACCCCGCTATCATCCAGAAGGCGAGGTCATTACAGGTCAAAGCTGGGACTGAGAGACTGAAAAACAGCTTCTATCTCAAGGCAATCAGACTGCTAAGCTGACTTGTGGAATTGTTTTAAGGTGGTCTTACTATGGATCATGTAACTTTGATTTAGAATTTCAAATAGTTACATGATCCATAGAACTTTTGGTATAAAAAAATATATATATTAAAAGTGATAAAATATTGATTTTGGCCACTACTTCTAAAGCCCATTGAAACGCATTGAATAACACATTTATTAATGGCAAAAAGGGCAGTAAAAGCAATGTATAATAAGAAACAAGGTTTTGAAGTGTCTGCCCTAAATCTAGGAGATATAAAACAACTTTTATTTCACACATTAACCCCTTTTTTGGGTAATCACAAAACAACCATCATAATTCCGTTTTGTTTTTTAAACCAGCACCGGTTACCTTCAGAAGAGTCCTGACATAATTTATCTTCAGAAGAGTCCTGACACAATTTACCTTCAGAAAAGTCCTGACCGTTCAGACGCAACCTACAGACATTTACGTGAGAAGATCGATTTTCGGGATGTCTCATGGTCTGACAAATATTGCTCTAGCTCTGCCACAGATGCAGAAGCGCGACACTGGGGGATTCAGTGGATTGAGACGGATATCTCTAAGGGTATTTTTTTGTTATGTAACTTAGATTGATACACCGGTGCGTCAGTCAACTCTAGGGAGTTCTAACTATGAGGAGGAAGAACAAAGAAGCCCTGGACAGAGAACCCCTGGACGCTGGTTGTGTTGTGGTGTCTATGATAATCATAATATTTGTCATAATAATTACAGCACTGGCAGTGGAGACCACAGGATTCAGGAGTCCACAGAGCGCAATGAAGTAGGAAATAAAAAAGCAGAATAAGCAGCAAAACATCAGATCATTATACATTTGAAGTCAGAATAATAGTAGAGAGAATTATTTATTTCATCACATTCCCAGTGGGGCAGAAGTTTACATACACTTATTTAGTATTTGGTAGCATTGCCTTTAAATTGTTTAACTTGGGTCAAACGTTTCAGGTAGCCTTCCACAAGCTTCCCACAATAAGTTGGGTGAATTTTAGCCCATTCCTCCTGACAGAACTGGTGTAACTGAGTCAGGTTTGTAGGCCTCCTTGCTCGCAAAACTCTTTTTCAGTTCTGCCCACAAATGTTCTATAGGATTGAGGTCAGGGCTTTGTGATGGCCACTCCAATACCTTGACTTTGTTGTCCTTAAGCCATTTTGCCACAACTTTGGAAGTATGCTTGGGGTCATTGTCCATTTGGAAGACCCATTTGCGACCAATATTTAACTTCCTGACTGAAGTCTTGAGATGTTGCTTCAATTTATCCACCAAATTTTCCTTCCTACAATTTCTTTTGATTTTCCCATGATGTCGAGTTTGAAGGTAGGTCTTGAAATATATCCACAGGTATACCTCCAATTGCCCCTATGTCAATTAGCCTATCAGAAATCTCTAAAGCCATGACATCATTATATGGAATTTTCCAAGCTGTTTAAAGGCAGTCAATTTAGTGTATGTAAACTTCTGACCCAATGGAATTGTGATATAGTGAAATCTGTCTGTAAACAATTGTTGGAAGAATTACTTGTGTCATGCACAAAGTAGATGTCCTAACCGACTTGCCAAAACTATATTTTGTTGACATGAAATCTGTGGAGTGGTTGAAATGTTAATGAAGGTTTATGACTTCAACCTAAGTGTATGTAAACTTCCGACTTCAACTGTATATACCTAAAAACAAATCAGCTGCTGTTCTGAGGCTGAGCCTCTGCCTATGGACAGGCAGATTAGAGGATTGTTACTGTCTATGGACAGGCAGATTAGAGGATTGTTACTGTCTATGGACAGGCAGATTAGAGGATTGTTAGTGTCTATGGACAGGCAGATTAGAGGGTTACTGTCTATGGATAGGCAGATTAGAGGGTTACTGTCTATGGACAGGCAGATTAGAGGGTTACTGTCTATGGATAGGCAGATTAGAGGGTTACTGTCTATGGACAGGCAGATTAGAGGGTTACTGTCTATGGATAGGCAGATTAGAAGAGGGTTACTGCCTATGGACAGGCAGATTAGAGGGTTACTGTCTATGGACAGGCAGATTAGAGGGTTACTGTCTATGGATAGGCAGATTAGAGGGTTACTGTCTATGGACAGGCAGATTAGAGGAGGGTTACTGCCTATGGACAGGCAGATTAGAAGAGGGTTACTGCCTATGGACAGGCAGATTAGAAGAGGGTTACTGCCTATGGACAGGCAGATTAGAAGAGGGAAGGCAGTAATAGCACACACACATACACACACAAACACACACACGTGACATGTGCATTTCTCTTGCTGAGCGAAAAGAGATCGATCAGTGGAGACAGGCTAGAAAATGTGTGTGAAAACAGCCTCATGCCGTTGACATACTCCATCTACTGTTTCTTCCTGTAAAGAGAGGTCAGTATGGCTTATTGATGAGGCCTGTGGAAGATAGCTAATGTGTTTTTATCCATAAAAACATAACATTGTGAACATAGAAATAACATTCTCTCCTGTCTCAGATGAATGGGTATAGGGTCAGTTGAGGAGGACGAGAGTGGAGTAGATTCAGTCTAGTCTCATGTCATTCTCTGGTCATGTGATACAGACAGGGTATATACAGTCTAGTCTCATGTCATTCTCTGGTCATGTGATACAGACAGGGTATATACAGTCTAGTCTCATGTCATTCTCTGGTCATGTGATTGAGTATTTTATTTTCTCTTTTCTTCTCTCAACTCTTGTTTCTGTGTGCTGCCTGTGTCGAACAATGTCTGACGAAAGAGAGATAGAGATGCTGTATCTCTTGTGGTTGCTAATCTCCCATGTCAACACTGATAACAGCCCATTGTATGTTGTGTGCCCCTGGCTTGACAACAGGCAGGCGTTGGGTTAGCTATCCGGCTAGTTTTCTCCTGGGAAATTCCTCTCTTCTCCTCTTCAAGCCTGGTTATTATCCCCATTAGTCAGGTTAATAAACACCCAAAGGCTAGGCCAGGTTTTCCTTCATCAGTCAGCTCCACACAGACATATTCCAGGCCAGGTATGCTTCATCAGTCAGCTCCACACAGACATATTCCAGGCCAGGTATGCTTCATCAGTCAGCTCCACACAGACATATTCCAGGCCAGGTATGCTTCATCAGTCAGCTCCACACAGACATATTCCAGGCCAGGTATGCTTCATCAGTCAGCTCCACACAGACATATTCCAGGCCAGGTTTTCCTTCATCAGTCAGCTCCACACAGACATATTCCAGGCCAGGTTTTCCTTCATCAGTCAGCTCCACACAGACAATTCCAGGCCAGGTTTTCCTTCATCAGTCAGCTCCACACAGACATATTCCAGGCCAGGTTTTCCTTCATCAGTCAGCTCCACACAGACATATTCTAGGCCAGGTTTTCCTTCATAAATCAGCTCCACACAGACAATTCCAGGCCAGGTTTTCCTTCATCAGTCAGCTCCACACAGACATATTCCAGGCCAGGTATGCTTCATCAGTCAGCTCCACACAGACATATTCCAGGCCAGGTTTTACTTCATCAGTCAGCTCCACACAGACATATTCCAGGCCAGGTTTTCCTTCATCAGTCAGCTCCACACAGACAATTCCAGGCCAGGTTTTCCTTCATCAGTCAGCTCCACACAGACATATTCCAGGCCAGGTTTTCTTTCATCAGTCAGCTCCACACAGACATATTCTAGGCCAGGTTTTCCTTCATAAATCAGCTCCACACAGACAATTCCAGGCCAGGTTTTCCTTCATCAGTCAGCTCCACACAGACATATTCCAGGCCAGGTATGCTTCATCAGTCAGCTCCACACAGACATATTCCAGGCCAGGTTTTCCTTCATCAGTCAGCTCCACACAGACATATTCCAGGCCAGGTTTTCCTTCATCAGTCAGCTCCACACAGACAATTCCAGGCCAGGTTTTCCTTCATCAGTCAGCTCCACACAGACATATTCCAGGCCAGGTATGCTTCATCAGTCAGCTCCACACAGACATATTCCAGGCCAGGTTTTCCTTCATCAGTCAGCTCCACACAGACATATTCCAGGCCAGGTTTTCCTTCATCAGTCAGCTCCACACAGACAATTCCAGGCCAGGTTTTCCTTCATCAGTCAGCTCCACACAGACATATTCCAGGCCAGGTTTTCCTTCATCAGTCAGCTCCACACAGACATATTCTAGGCCAGGTTTTCCTTCATAAATCAGCTCCACACAGACAATTCCAGGCCAGGTTTTCCTTCATCAGTCAGCTCCACACAGACATATTCCAGGCCAGGTTTTCCTTCATCAGTCAGCTCCACACAGACATATTCTAGGCCAGGTTTTCCTTCATAAGTCAGCTCCACACAGACAATTCCAGGCTAGGTTTTCCTTCATCAGTCAGCTCCACACAGACATATTCCAGGCCAGGTTTTCCTTCATCAGTCAGCTCCACACAGACATATTCCAGGCCAGGTTTTCCTTCATCAGTCAGCTCCACACAGACATATTCTAGGCCAGGTTTTCCTTCATAGGTCAGCTCCACACAGGCAATTCCAGGCTAGGTTTTCCTTCATCAGTCAGCTCCACACAGACATATTCCAGGCCAGGTTGTCCTCTAGCAAGTCCAGCCATTTTCATTACTTTTATTTATTTAGCCAGGATAGTCCACTGTGTAACACTTTCCACCAGGGAGTCCTGGGATCCAATATGTGAGCCAGATCTGGAGGCCATGAGTGCAGGACCCCACAGCCCACAGCCTGCCAGCAGCAGAGCTCCAGAGGCATGTCCAGCACATAGCACCACCCCCTGCTTAGCCCAGGTAATTGGATCTGAGTGTTAATCTGTGCAATACCTCAAGAACTTAACGTAGCAGTAGCTGGAGGTAGAGTTTTTAGTGGTTCCCTTTTTTTGGTCTGCCAGCCCGGGGGCCTGACTACATTAGGGAAGAGGGGTATAGAGGGGTGTTTGGAGACATGGGGGTGGAGAGAGTTAAGGGAATAGACAGGAAATCTCTCCGCCATGTGCTGAAAACCTCAGTGAAGCTCAGCGTTGTCCCCTAGGCTGAGTCGGAAATGGCACCCTATTCCCTATATAGTGCACTACTTTCTCTGGTCAAGAGTAGGCCTAGTGCACTAAGTAGTGAATTTGGGACACATCCTTATCAGTGTGTGTTTCTCCCATGGTGACAATGAGTATAGACAGGCTAATGCGATGCAGAGAGACACAGAGACCTGGTGGGCTTGTGGACAGTCACAGACTCCAGTGGTCCAGGATCCAGGTCGTCCTTCAGGACGGCTTCCAGAGCTGCAGGGAAGGTGCCCCAGCCTTAGGAGACTGCTGCCGCAGAAGGTGAGATAAGTGTAGACAGAACCTGGTTGGGGGAAAGCTCCAGACCCTTAGGCTCCAGTTCTACCACAAACCCAGAGAAAGGGCCTCTAGGACGGATCCAGAGCCCAGGGAAGTGACTTGGGCTGGGGCGAGAGGATAGAGCTAGAGAGAGAAATGGATAGGGTTGGGACAGGGCAGGGCAGGAGAAGGTGAGATGATTGTATCACACCACAGTGTCATGCTGACATGTGACATGAGCCTCCTGAGGGTGTTGTGAAACCAAGCTCTGATTGACAGCTGCGTCCCAAATGGCATCCTATTCCCTATGGGCCCGGGTAAAAGTAGTGCACTACATATGGAATAGGGTGCCATTTTGGACGCCAGACCAAGCATTCCTCCATGAAGACATGCCACCCAGAATGAGAATGATTTGAGACCCTTGCCAACGTTATGGGGCCGGATGGGGTCTGGTTTAGGGTTGCACAGGAAGGCATCACTAGACACGTAGCTAAACTAGGACTGTCAGAATACACCCGAATAAAGTCCCAATTGGACTTCACACGTATGGCGGTTTTAACGCCTAAAGCTGTTCCTCACAACACAGAAGGAACAGAGGTCACACCCAGTGTCATCTTGGCACCCACTATCAAAATCTCACCAGAGACTTCATTATAACAGTGTAACTTAAGGGCTGGAGTATCAAGACATTTCTGTTTCTGGGAAGAAGAAGTTTATCTTGGGAGCTGACTGCTGTTCAGTATTGTCATTATAAAGCCTCCACCAGGCGAGCAGAGAGGGTTGGTTTGGTTTCTCTAGCTGGATGGATTCAGAAGCTGTGTTCAGTGTGGCCATCGGGGCATTATTTCCTACAACTCCAAAACTGATTTTCCTCTTTCTTTCATATGTTTCTAATCACTTCTGGTCTTATGGTCCCTATGTTCTGACTCCTATTGTGTGAGACTAGGTATACTGAACAAAAATATAAATGCAACTTCCAACAATTGTAAAGATTTTACTGAGTTACAGTTCATAGAAGGAAATCAGTCAGTTGAAATAAATTATAATCTATGAATTTCACATGACTGGGAATACAGAAAACCAGTCAGTATCTGTTGTGACCACCATTTGCCTCTTGCAGTGCGACACATCTCCTTCACATAGAGTTGATTAGGCTGTTGATTGTGGCCAATTGTACGCTTACACAAAACTTGAGACATCTGTGGCATTGTGTCGTGTGACAAAACTGCACATTTTTTTATGGCTTTTTATTGTTCCCCAGCACAAGGTGCACCTGTGAAATAATCGTGTTGTTTAATCAGCTTCTTGATATACCACACCTGCTAGGTGGATGGATTATCTTGGCAAATGAGAAATGCTCACTAACAGGGATGTAAACAAATTTGTGCACAACATTTGAGAGAAATAAGCTTTTTGTGTGTATGACATTTTTTGGGGGTCTTTTTATTTCAGCTCATGAAACAAGGGACTAACACTTTACATCTTGCGTTTATATGTGTGAGACTAATGTAGACTACAGTAGGTGTCTTGTGGAGCGAGGAGGTGGGTTTTTTCAACCTGGACTCTGAACATAGTAAACACAAATCCGGGACACTCAAACTAGTATATGTTACGTTTGGTATGCTGTGTATTAATTTGTGGGTGTCCATCATCATTTCGTATGATACAGTATGTTACAAATTACAATTCTTATGATATGTTACCAATTACAATTTTTTGTGGCTAACATTAGCTAGGTGTTTAGGTTGCTAACACTAATGTTAGCTAGGTGGCTAACGTTAGCTAGGCGGCTAGCATTAGCTAGGCTAGAGGTTAAAGTTAGGGTAACATTTAGGGTTAGGAGTTAGGTTAAATTGTTAACGTTAGGGTTAGTTGCAAAGTAGTTAAAAAGTCATAAGTAGTTGCAATGTTTCTAAAATGCTAAAGTTGTCCGTGATGAGTTTAATAAATGTAACCTTTGGGTTGCTAGACGTTCTCGTTATATACCTACCTATCCACCCTGACCAACCACCCTACTTTTGTTTTTGCGTTAAGTAATCTTCTGTCTTATGTAACCATACCAAACGTAACATATCATACTAATTTGAGTGTCCCGGATTTGTGTTTACTATGTCTAGTCTCTGAGACCAGGCAGGGATTTTAAATCACTAGAAGGGTTTCAACCTGTTCTAATTGTCAGCTGGCATATTAACCTTTTTCTTTTTCTTCATGACAGGGTTTGTGTGCATATATTTTACGTTTTTTTCTCCTTATTTTGATTCTTCAGACTGCTGAACCTTGTGCCCTTGTTAAACATTACTATACATAGCCTGCTGTCATGTGGATGTTGCATTTATACCAGGTCAGCTACACATTACCATATTACCACTCCACTGCCTGGCAGCATTTTCAGAGTACAGTTACACACAACTGTATGTCAATAAATAAAATGGTTTGTGCTCCAAAAGGTATTCATGGATGGAAACTAGTGGAAATGTACTTTGAATTACTAACTCACAACTTGTCATAAACATAATGGATGCATTCTGCATGCCAGCCGTTTGCTGACATCAATCTATCTCCATATTTTCCTTATGTTAGGGATAGTCAACTAAGGAAAGTAATGAACGACAAAGGTGTGTTCCATGAAGCGCTAGCTTTCAAAAACAGTACATGTAAGAATGAACTAAAGCCATTGAATTCTACCGTGCGTATATACCGTGCGTTGTAGGGAAATTCCCTTCAAGCCAATTAGTATTCAACAATGCCATGGTATAAATTGATTGTTCTCAGAATATGATGGTAAATAAAGGGCTGTATAATTCTTATTCATATTGCCTAAGCAGAAGAATAGTTTATCTAAGCACACAGGAGTCCTGTCCAGTTCTCTCCAGAAATAATACTTAAGCCAACCAGTCCGTGGTTAGTGTAGCCTAAACCACTAACGCTTAACTTCATGAGCTTGGGGCTGTGTTTGCGCGGCTTCTGTTTTTTACATCCGTAGCTGTCTTTTTATAACTCAAAGAAAGAAAGCTCCAGCAGGCAGGCAGTGAGTGGTCCTCTTTAATCAGCGGCTGTGGGGAGGCGGGTCGAGGTGCTGACTGTAATGTGATAGCTGCTCAGTTCAAAACGCTTTTATATACACATGCTGCCTGCCTGGCCTGCCTGGCTGCCTGCTCTCTCAGCGCTGCTGGAAGACTGAGCCTTCAAACTCACCCAGAATAATCCGAGCAGAGTAGAGGGAAGGAGGGACAGCGGAAAGAGAGCAGAGGGTTGCTGCTAGATTATAGAACACAGGGTGTTTCTAACGGCAAAAATAACGTTTCTGATGGAATAACGGTTTTAAGCACGAGCCTTGGACAGTTGGACTGTTTCGTTTAGATTATTATTTTTTTTTTACATTTTTTTTTTTTGAGGGGGGAGGTTTTGGACAAGTAAATGTGCCGGAGTGAGAAAGTCAATGGAAAGATAAGGAAATATCTTGTCACTGGATTTCGAGGCGACCAAAACATCCACTTCACATATCAGCTCACGGAAAGCGTCAATTCAGTGGACTAAAACCGCTACGGACCTTCTGAATTTATACAGATGATTTTGTTTTAACAGTATTTTGTCTAGTGCTTTATTTCTTTGGAATAGAACATCATCTGGACTTTAAGTATGTTGTATTTTTGAGCTTGTGTTTTGGGTAGAATGGTTTTGAATCTATTCAATTATTTAATTGAAATAACCTGGGCAAAATATTAATATTTTTAAGAGGAAACAAAATAACTGTTAAGTGGTGGGGATCGAAATCGCCGTTGTGGTGAAGCCCGACCACAGATAGACCCTTCTCCGCGGAGACGCGTGTTACGCGTGAGTGGAGAAAACAGTTTGGAAAGGCACGAGGAGGACTTTTACTGAGAGTTCTTCACTCCAAGATTGGAAGGGTAAAACTTCACCAAGCAAAATGGATATACTAACGTGGCTGTGTGGATGTTTACTGGCGGTTTGCTTACCACAAATAGTTATCGGTGAAGAAGGTACGTTTTTCTGGAGAGAGACCTTTTGGCTTTTGCCGCCCCACAACTCCTGTTCTCACAAATGTCTTATGTGCCATATGTTTTATATTAACAAATCAAAATGAGGATTTTATACCTCACAGACAGTCAGTTATTCAACGACATTCAGTGACAGTTGAACTCTGTGTGGTTTAAACATTGGAACTGTCAGCGGTGCTCGATATGCGGCGGTTTCTAGCGCCGCGGCGTCACCGGGAGCCGGTTTTACTTCTCCGGGGAGTCGGGGCTGCTGTAGTCTTACATTTCCTCACAAAACCGACGATTTAAAAAAAGTAAAATAACGTTTCACCTAAATAAAAAAAAAAAAGCCTAGCAATATACCTAACATTTAACTGAGATTATAATACGAATGTTTTAGTTGTAGTGAGAGATTTCGAAACAATCTATCATCAGGGCGTCTGTTGAAATGATTAGTGTTCACTTTGAGTGTTTAGATACGAACAGTCAACGGTTTAGCTTGACGTAGAGTCTAATCTACACAAAAAGCTTCGTTAGAATTTAGTAGGCTAATTAAAATCCTACGTATTCCCAATCGTCAGATTAACCTTTGATTCTATGAGTGGATTATGTTTGGATTTAATTAGGCAGTCTTGGTCTAATGATTTGTGTTTGAATGTTCGCTTTAAATGTTATTCATTCCAGTCTGTTTAGTGTAAACCTAATGGTTTATGTTTCCATTATTTCCATTATTTCTGTCATATTTATCACAATAATGTATAGGCTTGCTACACCATTACCCCTCAGGATCCTATTTTACCTCCTAACAATCCATATAGCCTGTGACTAAAATGCATAGGCAGTGTTTCAATTGATTGCTGTCAAATGATTGTTTGTTTCCAGGAAATCATAACATAACATAGCCTACAGCGGACAAACGTATTGAAAAGTTGCATGGACGTTTCGTTTTTGGCCATTTGAAATGGCTTGACCTTATGTTACATGTTGTTCTTGAGAGCCGACTGTAGAGGCTGGAGGGCCTTTACAGAGACGAGTCCGGTGTAGAGCTCCGTGACAGGGACCTTGTAGCCAGCCTCTGAAAACTAATCAGGATTAACGTTTGTGAGGAAGACTTTTGTTTTTCCCGTCTATTGGAGATCACGGATCTCTTCAAAATCGAATTACATGTTGTTTTTTTTTTTAATAATCTCAAACATATGCCCTACAATAGTAATAACATGGTAATAACACAATGTAATGTTGATAATGTTACAGTTATTGAAATACTTTACTATCTTCCCCATTAGATGCACTGTATAATTAATTAACCTTATATCAGAGAAATAACATGGTAATAGCACAATGCCACTCATTTTATCCATCACAATCAATAGATCATGTTTGGAGGAACATTTACTAGGGGTGTTTTGTGGTCTTTGAAGATTTATAATCCCAAGTGGCGCAGTGGTCTAAGACACTGCATCTCAGTGTTAGAGGCGTCACTACAGACAACCTGGTTCGAATCCAGACTGTATCACAACCGGCCGTGATTGGGAGTCCCATAGGGCGGTGCGCAATTGGCCCAGCGTCGTCTGAGTTTGGCCGGGGTAGGCGGTCATTGTAAATAAGAATTTGTTCTTAACTGACTTGCCTAGTTAAATGAAGTTAAAATGTTTTTGTTTTTTTATATAATAAAATAACCCTACCACAAACTATTAACCTTATCTTCAAGATGAATGGCTTTGAACTAACCAGTGTGACGCTTCAGGCACCTGGAACAATAGCCAGATATCAGTAGCTCTTTCTGGGAAGAAAACCAGTAGTTTAGCCTGGTAGCCTGGTGGTGCTGCTCTCCTTCCTTGATTAAACAACTTGAACAACTTGACTAAACTGAATGCTGTGTGTGTGTGTGTGTGTGTGTGTGTGTGTGTGTGTGTGTGTGTGTGTGTGTGTGTGTGTGTGTGTGTGTGTGTGTGTGTATGTGTGTGTGTGTGTGTGAGAGAGAGAGAGAGAGAGAGACGTTCAGTCTGATTTAGCCAGGTTAGCTAATCATATGGGTAAATAAACATTTAGCTAATTATCCGTTGAAATATACTCCCAATATGGAAGTGGAAACAATTATTTGCTACTGCTAGTTACTTACAGAACTACAGACAGCAGTATCCATCAGTCAGTACTTTCTACAGCATTATAATCCACTGCTTTCTACAGCATTATAATCCACTGCTTTTTACAGCATTATAATCCACTGCTTTCTACAGCATTATAATCCACTGCTTTCTACAGCATTATAATCCACTGCTTTCTACAGCATTATAATCCACTGCTTTCTACAGCATTATAATCCACTGCTTTCTACAGCATTATAATCCACTGCTGTCTACAGCATTATAATTCACTGCTTTCTACAGCATTATAATCCACTGCTTTCTACAGCATTATAATCCACTGCTTTCTGCTTTGGCTTGTCTGCCTGCATCAAATAGAGGCTTGGTATGTTATGTGGTGTTCTATCTGACTGCTTACTGCTGGTCCAAGTTTGGTGTTTTCTAGAAGTAAACAGCTGCACCACGGGAATGCATTACTGTGTGTGTGTGTGCGTCACGACTTTATGTTCAACAGTTTGGGAGGAGAATGTAGTTGTTTTGGTCATGGAGAGAATTTATCCTCCCTTAATAATTTATTGCGTTTGTTTTCACACTTTACATCAGGAGATGTCTCGCCTTGATTCGATTAACAGAGATTTTCTCCTCTCTCTTGTATAAAATCTATTTAAATGTAATTTGATTGTATCCTAGTTCTGGGTGGCT
>CM042408.1:5254750-5307250 GCA_023634145.1 Thymallus thymallus
TACAGGCGTTTGGTCTGCCTGTGTGTCTGTATACAGGCGTTTGGTCTGCCTGTGTGTCTGTGTACAGGCGTTTGGTCTGCCTGTGTGTCTGTGTGTGTCTGTATACAGGCGTTTGGTCTGCCTGTGTGTCTGTGTGTGTCTGTATACAGGCGTTTGGTCTGCCTGTGTGTCTGTGTGTGTCTGTATACAGGCGTTTGGTCTGCCTGTGTGTCTGTGTGTGTCTGTATACAGGCGTTTGGTCTGCCTGTGTGTCTGTGTGTGTCTGTATACAGGCGTTTGGTCTGCCTGTGTGTCTGTGTGTGTCTGTATACAGGCGTTTGGTCTGCCTGTGTGTCTGTGTGTGTCTGTATACAGACGTTTGGTCTGCCTGTGTGTCTGTGTGTGTCTGTATACAGGCGTTTGGTCTGCCTGTGTGTCTGTGAGTGTGTGTCTGTGTACTGTGGGTCTATATTTGGTAGTGAATAAGCTACGGGGCCATCGGAGAGCAGCAGGGAAGAGGCCTTTTAAGATATAGTAGCTATGGAAATGTCACCACTTGAAAGTCTATTACAGTTGAAGTGTCTGGTTCTTATTCTTCCTCTTCGGGGTTCCCAAGTGACGCAGTGGTCTAAGGCTCTGCATCTCAGTGGTCTAAGACTCTGCATCTCAGTGTTCTAAGACTCTGCATCTCAGTGGTCTAAGACTCTGCATCTCAGTGGTCTAAGACTCTGCATCTCAGTGGTCTAAGACTCTGCATCTCAGTGGTCTAAGACACTGCATCTCAGTGGTCTAAGACTCTGCATCTCAGTGGTCTAAGACTCTGCATCTCAGTGGTCTAAGACACTGCATCTCAGTGGTCTAAGACTCTGCATCTCAGTGGTCTAAGACACTGCATCTCAGTGGTCTAAGACACTGCATCTCGGTGGTCTAAGACTCTGCATCTCGGTGGTCTAAGACTCTGCATCTCAGTGGTCTAAGACTCTGCATCTCAGTGGTCTAAGACTCTGCATCTCGGTGGTCTAAGACTCTGCATCTCAGTGGTCTAAGACACTGCATCTCGGTGGTCTAAGACTCTGCATCTCAGTGGCGCACAATTGGCCCAGCGTCGTACAGTTTGACCGGTGTAGGCCGTCATTGTAAATGAGAATTTGTTATTCTCTGACTTGCCTTGTTAAATAAAGGTTAAATAAATAAAACAAATTCAGTATCTGATGCATTGAAACTGACAATCAAGGACAAGTCACTGCAGTGTGCAGACAGACTGTGTTTGAACGAGACCAAACTAGTGTTCTGTTCTACGGTTATAAGGTTCTACTGTACTGGGTTCTAGCGTTCTAGTGTTTTAGTGTTCCTTTCTGGTATGCAGGAGATGTAATGGAGGTGAAGAGTGAACCATATGGCCCACAATGTTAATTCATTCTGAGAGTAGTGGAGAGGCGAGTGTAGATGGCTGGCATAGAGCAGACGTTGAGATACTGTAGAAATGGTCACAAACATTGTGGTGGAAGCCAGCCACAGTGTGTGTCTCTCTCTCAGAACACACACTGACCCCAAAATGTAAATCAAACATGTCTCTTCCTCTGAAGGCCTTTCCAGATCCTCCTGCCGGGACACTACCATGGGGCTGTAGAGACACCAACTACAACGTGTGTTACTGTAGTGTGTGTGTGTGTGACAGAGTGTGTGTTGGTGTCTATAGAACCGGTGTATGTTTATGTGTTGGTGTGTATAGAACCGGTGTATGTTTATTTGTTGGTGTGTGTGTCCGTCTGCTAGAAGGAGAGAGAGAGAGGAGGTTTACAGTAACAACTCTATTTATAGGTCAAAACGTGTTCTGTTACAACGTCTTACTCTGCTACAGTCAACATAGGTTGTTCCTCTCCTCTCCTCTCCTCTCCTCTCCTCTCCTCTCCTCTCCTCTCCTCTCCTCTCCTCTCCTCTCCTCTCCTCTCCTCTCCTCTCCTCTCCTCTCCTCTCCTCTCCTCTCCTCTCCTCTCCTCTCCTCTCCTCTCCTCTCCTCTCCTCTCCTCTCCTCTCCTTTTGTTTAATAAACCAGTGGGTTTGTCTAATGGTCCACAGTCTACATGATAGTCCACCTCCCTGCCTTTCTAACACACAGATCTGTGCTGCCGGTTTGGTGAAACGCTTATTCAGTGTCCATATGATACACAGACAGAGAATAGAATGAACAAACTAAAATACACAGTCCTGTGTGTGAGTGTGTTTCCTGGGTCAGAATGGAGGCTTTGTGAGCCACTCTATCTAACTCACAGCGTTAACCTGACCCCTGACCACTAACACACTGCTTGTCTGTCTGTCACTTCCTGTTTCAATGACCCTGACCACTAACACACTGCTTGTCTGTCTGTCACTTCCTGTTTCAATGTTCCACTACAGATAAAGACGTTATTATTCTACAGACAGGCAGATAGGATCACAAAAGTGCACTATGTCCTAATGTTTACTGTTCCACACTGTTGTAACTACAGTGATATCAGTAGGCGTAATGTTTACTGTTTCACACTGTTGTAACTACAGTGACATCAGTAGGCGTAATGTTTACTGTTTCACACTGTTGTAACTACAGTGACATCAGTAGGCCTGTGTTTAATGATTGTTCACCAGTGGTACGAATACAATGACTCACAGGAGAACATAGTATGTCCCTAACAGGCTGCCATAAGTAACAGGGTTTGGGGAATTGGTAGGAAAGCTGGTTTACTAATGTGATGCTGTGGTGATCTACACAGCCTCTGTATCTACAGTATATACCTCTATACTGTGTGTGCATGTACTGTATATATATATACTTCTATATCAATATAACTCTATCTATATACCTCTATACTGTATATATCTATATAACTATCTATATACCTCTATACTGTATATATCTATATAACTATCTATATACCTCTATACTGTGTGTGTATATACTGTGTATCACATATATATACAGTCATGTGAAATGGTAAGTACACCCCCTGGAAAGTTCTCTTTTTTTTAATACATATTTGGACAGATGGATATGTAATCGTCACTTCAACACTATTAACAGATAAAGTTTACCCAATTGAACAAATCACACAAAAAAAAAAAAAAAAAGATGAAAATGTTATGCAATTAAAATAAACAAGAAAATCCCAGTAGATCAGCACTTTATGAAATACTCAAACCAGCCCGTCTGGCACCAACAACCATGCCACGTTCAAAGTCACTTAAATCACCTTTCTTCCCCTATTCTGATGCTTGGTTTGAACTTCAGAAGATCGTATTGACCATGTCTACATGCCTAAATGCATTGAGTTGCTGCCACGTGATTGGCTGATTAGATATTTGCGTTAACGAGCAGTTGAAAAGGTGTACCTAATGAAGTACATATACTGTACATCTATATATCTATACCTATATAGCTTTCTCACCTTACCTTTTCAAATACTCTTGTTAAACTGTCGTTACACCTCATTATACACCGTTTTAAATCACGTTCTAACTGTGTCTCTGTGTCCTGTAGGCGAACCATGTGGTGGACAAGTTGATGCCAGTGACGCCGGGTACATCACCACCCCAGGGTACCCTCTGGAGTACCCCCCCCACCAGAACTGTCGTTGGGTCATCACCGCCCCAGAAGCATCCCAACGTATCGTCCTCAACTTCAACCCACACTTTGAACTGGAGAAGCTGGACTGCAGGTGAGAGAGAGAAGGAAAGGGAAGAGAGAAGGAGGGAGGGATTCACAGATCATTTTCCTAATTAAGTATTTCCTAATGTTTCCTATCCAAATGAAAGATACTGAGGTATACCCTAGCCACATATCCTACCATATTGATTATTACTGAGTTACACCCTAGCCACATACATATCCTACCATATTAATCATTCCCTGGTCCTCTCTGAATAGCCACTTCCAATCAGTCTGAGTGATAGCAGTGCTGTGTGTATTGCCCACCATATAAACACCATATCTTTCACAGTGAGAGCAGTGCTGTGTGTTTCCAACACCATATAAACACCATATCTTTCACAGTGAGAGCAGTGCTGTGTGTTTCCAACACCATATAAACACCATATCTTTCACAGTGAGAGCAGTGCTGTGTGTTTCCAACACCATATAAACACCATATCTTTCACAGTGAGAGCAGTGCTGTGTGTTTCCAACACCATATCAACACCATATCTTTCACAGTCAGAGCAGTGCTGTGTGGATTTCCCACCACCATATCAAAACCATATATTTCACAGTGAGAACAGTGCTGTGTGTATTGCCCACCATATCAACACCATATCTTTCACAGTGAGAGCAGTGCTGTGTGGATTGCCCACCACCATATCAACACCATATCTTTCACAGTGAGACATGTATTTTGTATTTCCAACACCATATCAACACCATATATTTCACAGTGAGAGCAGTGCTGTGTGTTTCCAACACCATATTAACACCATATCTTTCACAGTGAGACCTGTACGGTGTGAGCAGTCTGTGACCAGTCTGCTTGTAACTGTCTATGTCCTGACACTATATCCACACCAGTCTGCTTGTGACTGTCTATGTCCTGACACTATATCCACACCAGTCTGCTTGTGACTGTCTATATCCTGACATTATATCCACTATATCCATTTCCAGCTCCTTAATGTTTCTGGCTCAGTGTCTCTCATAACAAGCTATTGGAGTCTAGCTTGTTAAAATCCCACACCATATTCCCCATCACTACGTAATCAAATTCCAAACGATCATCATCATCATCATCACCATCATCACCGTCATCATCATCATCATCATCATCATCACCGTCATCATCATCATCACCATCATCATCATCATCATCATCATCATCATCATCATCATCATCATCATCATCACCATCATCATCATCATCATCATCACCGTCGTCATCATCATCATCATCATCATCACCATCATCATCATCATCATCACCATCATCATCATCATCATCATCATCACCGTCGTCATCATCATCATCATCATCATCATCATCATCATCATCATCATCATCATCATCATCATCATCACCGTCATCATCATCATCATCATCATCATCATCATCACCATCACCATCATCATCATCATCATCATCATCATCATCATCATCATCACCATCATCATCATCATCATCATCACCGTCGTCATCATCATCATCATCACCGTCACCATCATCATCATCATCACCACCGTCATCATCACCACCGTCATCATCATTATCATCATCATCATCATCATCATCACCGTCATCATCATCATCACCGTCATCATCACCGTCATCATCATCATCATCATGAACCCTACACATAATTCTAAAATCCTCCAAAATCAGTGGTGTTGGGAGTATTCCATATTCTATATCAGTTCTGGGTGTTCTACCCTGTATTGGTAAGTCAGTTCTGGGTGTTCTACCCTATATTGGTAAGTCAGTTCTGGGTGTTCTACCCTATATTGGTAAGTCAGTTCTGGGTGTTCTACCCTATATTGGTAAGTCAGTTCTGGGTGTTCTACCCTATATTGGTAAGTCAGTTCTGGGTGTTCTACCCTGTATTGGTAAGTCAGTTCTGGGTGTTCTACCCTATATTGGTAAGTCAGTTCTGGGTGTTCTACCCTATATTGGTAAGTCAGTTCTGGGTGTTCTACCCTATATTGGTAAGTCAGTTCTGGGTGTTCTACCCTATATTGGTCGGAGAAGTGCAGACATATTCCAGACACAGTCCATTATTTGGGGAAGGGATTGACCAATGTCCAACTCTCCCTACTTCACATAGAACAGCATTGTATCACTGGGCACTGAGCCCCATATACAGGTATTAGGCCAGATATGTTTTGTTTTATATCTACTGTCCTATGCATTCATAACACTGTCGGTAGAGGCTTCCACTATCATATGTACACAGTCTAAAGACATGGGTTTACAAAGTGATAGAAGTCAAGAAACTTCTAGTAAAGCTTACCCATGCATTGTCAGTGGTTGTGTCCCAAATGGCACCCTATTCTCTACATAGTGCACAACTACAACTATGTAGGGAATAGGGTGCCATTAGGGACGCCGAACTCACAGCCTTTCTCCACATTGCAGTTTATTTACATTTTAACTCCATCGATAATACAAGGATATGTTTCTAAAGAGAGATTTATGGGATACGTCCTGACAGTCTTTTGTTGGAATTGGAACATGAATCTTTTAGCAGCTGTTGTTGAAAGGAGCACTATATACCACTCTGCTTCTCTGCTTCTCTGCTTCTCTGCTTCCGTGTCAGAGGCATGAAATAAATATTTTCTACTTCTTTATCTTGCTCTGTTTTCTCTTTTCTCTCGCTCTCGCTCTCTCGCTTTCGCTACATAAATATGGGATGTTTGTTCTTCACTGGTTGCCCTTTTCTAGTGGCAACAGTTCACAAATCTTGCTGCTGTGATGGCACACTGTGGTATTTCACCCAATAGATATGGGAGTTTATCAAAATTGGGTTTTTGAATTCTTTGTGGATCTGTGTAATCTGATGGAAATATGTGTCTCTAATATGGTCACACGTTTGACAGGAGGTTAGGAAGTGCAGCTCAGTTTCCACCTCATTTTGTGGGCAGTGTGCTCATAGCCTGTCTTCTCTTGAGAGCCAGGTCTGCCTACGGCGGCCTTTCTCAATAGCAAGGCTATGCTCACTGGTACTGTACCTAGTCAAATATTTCCTCAAGTTTGGGTCAGTCACAGTGGTCAGGTATTCTGCCACTGTGTACTCTCTGTTTAGGGCCAAATAGCATTCTAGTTTGCTCAGTTTTTTTTGTAAACTCTTTCCATCATGTCAAGTAATTCTCTTTTTGTTTCCTCATGATTTGATTGGGTCTAAATGTGTGTCTGTCCTGGGGCTCTGTGGGGTCTGTTTGTGTTTGTGAACAAAGTCCCAGGACCAGCTTGCTTAGTGGACTCTTCTCCAGGTTTATCTCTCTGTAGGTGATGGCTTTGATATGGAAGGTTTGGGAATCGCTTCCTTTTAGGTGGTTGTAGAATTTAACGTCTCTTTTCTGGATTTTGATAATTAGCAGGTATCGCCCTAATTCTGCTCTGCCTGCATTATTTGGCGTTTTGGATATTTTTGCAGAATTCTGCATGCAGAGTCTCGATTTGGTGTTTGTCCCATTTTGTGAATTCTTGGTTGGTGAGCCGAACCCAGACCTCACAACCATTTGGTCTTACTGAGATCTGACATCATCTGTACAGAAGATCTAGGTGCTGCTGTAGGCCCTTCTTTTTTGGCGACAGAATCACCAGATCATCATCATATTATGATACTTCTGTGTGTTCCATGTATTATGATACTCCTGTGTTCCATGTATTATGATACTCCCTGTGTTCAATGTATTATGATATTCCTGTGTTCCATGTATTATGATACTCCTGTGTTCCATGTATTATGATACTCCTGTGTTCCATGTATTATGATACTCCTGTGTTCCATGTATTATGATACTCCTGTGTTCCATGTATTATGATACTCCCTGTGTTTCATGTATTATTATACTCCTGTGTTCCATGTATTATGATACATGCACACACGCCCCACACACACACACACACACACACACACACACACACACACACACACACACACACACACACACACACACACACACACACACACACACACACACACACACACACACATATACACATATACACACACACACACACACACACACACACACACACACACACACACACACACACACACACACACACACACACACACGCACACACACACAGACTCACAAACACACACACACACACACACACACAACACAAACATATACACACACACACACACACACACACACACACAAACAAACATACATGTGTACACTACCGTTCAAAGTTTGGGGTCACTTAGAAATGTCCTTGTTTTTGAAAGTTAAGCACATTTTCTGTCCATTAAAATAACATTATATTGATCAGAAATACAGTGTAGACATTGTTAATGTTGTAAATTACTTTTGTAGCTGGAAACGGCAGATTTGTTATGGAATATCTACATAGGCGTACAGAGGCCCGTTATCAGCAACCATCATTCCTGTGTTCCAATGGCACGTTGTGTTAACTAATCCAAGTTTATCATTTTAAAAGGCTAATTGATTAGAAAACCCTTTTGCAATTATGTTAGCACAGCTGAAAACGTTTGTGCTGATTAAAGAAGCAATAAAACTGGCCTTCTTTAGACTAGTTGAGTATCTGGAGCATCAGCATTTGTGGGTTCGATAACAGGGTCAAAATGGCCAGAAACAAAAAACCTAAGTCTATTCTTCTTCTGAGAGTATTTCAGACTGGCCAATAAAAAGAAAAGATTTAGATGGGCAAAAAAAACACAGACACTGGACAGAGGAAGATTGGGAAAAAAACACCATCTGTCAAGCATGGTGGAGACAATGTGATGGTCTGAGGGTGCTTTGGTGGTGGTAAAGTGGGAGATTTGTACAGGGTAAAAGGGATCTTGAAGAAGGAAGGCTATCACTCCATTTTGCAACGCCATGCCGTACCCTGTGGACGGCGCTTAATTGGAGCAAATTTTCATCCTACAACAGGACAATGACCCAAAGCACAGCTCCAAACTATGCAATAACTATTTAGGGAAGAAGCAGTCAGCTGGTATTCTGTCTATAATGGAGTGGTCAGCACGGTCACCGGATCTCAACCCTATTGAGCTGTTTGACCGTATGGTACGTAAGAAGTGCCCACCAAGCCAATCCAACTTGTGGGGGGTGCTACAGGAAGCATGGGTTGAAATCTCTTCAGATTACCTCAACAAATTGACAAATAGAATGCCAAAGGTCTGCAAGTGTCAGGTCCTGACTATAGGGAGGCCTCTAGGCATCTTTATGTTGGTCTGGAGGTGACTGACAGGTCCTGACTATAGAGAGGCCTCTAGGCATCTTTATGTTGGTCTGGAGGTGACTGTCAGGTCCTGACTATAGGGAGGCCTCTAGGCATCTTTATGTTGGTCTGGAGGTGACTTTCAGGTCCTGACTATAGGGAGGCCTCTAGGCATCTTTATGTTGGTCTGGAGGTGACTGTCAGGTCCTGACTATAGGGAGGCCTCTAGGCATCTTTATGTTGGTCTGGAGGTGACTGTCAGGTCCTGACTATAGGGAGGCCTCTAGGCATCTTTATGTTGGTCTGGAGGTGACTGTCAGGTCCTGACTATAGGGAGGCCTCTAGGCATCTTTATGTTGGTCTGGAGGTGACTTTCAGGTCCTGACTATAGGGAGGCCTCTAGGCATCTTTATGTTGGTCTGGAGGTGACTGTCAGGTCCTGACTATAGGGAGGCCTCTAGGCATCTTTATGTTGGTCTGGAGGTGACTGTCAGGTCCTGACTATAGGGAGGCCTCTAGGCATCTTTATGTTGGTCTGGAGGTGACTGTCAGGGCTTGACAGAAGGGCAACTTTATGTTGGTTTTTCTGGTTGTCCCCAATTGGAGGCAGTTGACTTGCGTTGCCTCTAATTAGGGAATCTATTTAAGTTGATGAGTTTCCCACCTGTGTGTGGGTTATTGTTTGTGCTAAGTTGCATGTCAGTTCATGGTTGCGACCTCTCCTTTTTGTTGTTTTTGCAAAACCAAATAAAGAAATGTCTATATACTACACCTCTGCTCCTCGGGTCCTGGCCTACCAACCCTGACAGCAAGGCTGTAATTGCTGCAAATGGAGGATTCTTTGACGAAGCAAAGTTATTATTTTTATAAAAAATCATTATTTATAACCTAGTCAATGTCTTGACTATATTTTCTATTCATTTTGCAACTCATTTCTAAGTGACCCCAAATTCTGAACAGTAGTGTACACATACACAAATACACACAAACATACACACCCAAACATACACACACAAACATACACACAAACATGCACACAAACATACACATACATGCAGTATGCCAGCCTTTTATGGAACCCATTATGATTCAGCAGGTCCTGCCTGCCTGTGGTTCAGTGAGGGGGGCACCTGGCTAAATGCCCCCCACTCCTGGGTTATAAATAGGTGGAGGGCCAGAATGACATGGATAGGGACTATGAAGGCAGGAGAGGGGAGGAGGAGTCTGACGGGTGATCGCGCTCTCATGGTTTCTCTATCTCTGTTTGGAACACGATCGCTTTTCTCTCTCTCTTATTCCTCTTTCTATTTCCCCCTCTGCCCTTCTCACTCACTTTCTCTCCTTCCTTCTTTCTCCGGCTGTCATCTTTTTCTTCCCCTCTCTGTCTCTTCACCCCCTCCTCCTATTTCTCCTCCTCCTCCTATTTCTCCTCCTCCTCCTCCTCCTCCTATTTCTCTCTCCTCCTATTTCTCTCTCCTCCTATTTCTCCTCCTCCTATTTCTCCTCCTCCTATTTCTCTACCTCGTTCTCTGTAGCTAGTCTGATGTTATCTTCTTCCTACCATAGTCATGTGACGGAAGCATACAGTCAGTCAGTCAGTGCTTCTGATCCTGTCTAAGTAGACACATGCTACAGTGATAACTAGTAGTTACAGTAGTAGATGTGTAGTAGTTACAGTAGTAGATATGTAATAGTTACAGTAGTAGATGTGTAGTAGTTACAGTAGTAGATGTGTAGAAGTTACAGTAGTAGTTGTGTAGTAGTTACAGTAGTAGATGTGTAGTAGTTACAGTAGTAGATGTGTAGTAGTTACAGTAGTAGATGTGTAGTAGTTACAGTGGATAGATAGATAGATAGATAGATAGATAGATAGATAGATAGATAGATAGATAGATAGATAGATAGATAGATAGATAGATAGATAGATAGATAGATAGATAGATAGATAGATAGATAGATAGATAGATAGATAGATAGATAGATAGATAGATAGATAGATAGATAGATAGATACTGGTGAGAGTATATCTATGATGACAGTGTGTTAGCAGTATGTACAGTGGTAAGAGTATATATATGATGACAGTGTGGTAGCAGTATGTACAGTGGTGATCATCTATCTATGATGACAGTGTGTTAGCAATATGTACAGTGGTGAGAGTATATCTATGATGACAGTGTGTTAGCAGTATGTACAGTGGTGAGAGTATATCTATGATGACAGTGTGTTAGCAGTATGTACAGTGGTAAGAGTATATCTATGATGACAGTGTGTTAGCAGTATGTACAGTGGTGAGAGTATATCTATGATGACAGTGTGTTAGCAGTATGTACAGTGGTAAGAGTATATCTATGATGACAGTGTGTTAGCAGTATGTACAGTGGTGAGAGTATATATATGATGACAGTGTGTTAACAGTATGTACAGTGGTGATCATCTATCTATGATGACAGTGTGGTAGCAGTATGTACAGTGGTGATCATCTATCTATGATGACAGTGTGTTAGCAATATGTACAGTGGTAAGAGTACATCTATGATGACAGTGTGTTAGCAGTATGTACAGTGGTGAGAGTATATCTATGATGACAGTGTGTTAGCAGTATGTACAGTGGTGATCATCTATCTATGATGACAGTGTGTTAGCAATATGTACAGTGGTGAGAGTATATATATGATGACAGTGTATTAGCAGTATGTACAGTGGTGAGAGTATATCTATGATGACAGTGTGTTAGCAGTATGTACAGTGGTGAGAGTATATCTATGATGACAGTGTGTTAGCAGTATGTACAGTGGTAAGAGTATATATATGATGACAGTGTGTTAGCAGTATGTACAGTGGTGATAATCTATCTATGATGACAGTGTTAGAAGTATTTACAGTGGTGAGAGTATATCTATGATGACAGTGTGTTAGCAGTATGTACAGTGGTGAGAGTATATCTATGATGACAGTGTGTTAGCAGTATGTACAGTGGTAAGAGTATATATATGATGGCAGTGTGTTAGCAGTATGTACAGTGGTGAGAGTATATCTATGATGACAGTGTGTTAGCAGTATGTACAGTGGTGAGAGGATATCTATGATGACAGTGTGTTAGCAGTATTTACAGTGGTGAAAGTATATCTATGATGACAGTGTGTTAGCAGTATGTACAGTGGTGAGAGTATATCTATGATGACAGTGTGTTAGCAGTATGTACAGTGGTGAGAGTATATCTATGATGACAGTGTGTTAGCAGTATGTACAGTAGAGTAGAGTAGAGTAGAGTACACGTGCTGGAGGCCTTGCGTGGTTGTGTTGTCACTGTTGTGACATCATGTCTGAGGTGACAGATAAGATGTGACAGAGACTGCAGAGGGCCCCAAAGCAGGAGGACAAGGAGGGAGAGGGAACTGGCCCAGCTTCGTCTGGGTTAGGGGAGGGTTTGTCCTTGTCCCATCGCGCTCTAGAGGTCTCCAGAGATCGTCTGGAGAAGGGAGGAGGGGATGGGGTCAAGTGGGCAGGTAGTCACAAGATTTAATCTGGGGAAAGATGTCAAGGCGTAGGGTTGTTCTGTGGAGACCTCCCATTCCTCACTTCTGAGGAGGAGCGGCTGTCGTCAACCTTCTTTTCAAATAGGTCCGTGGAGAGGGAGGAGTATTGGTCCGTGGAGAGGAAGGAGGATTGGTCCGTGGAGAGGGAGGATTGGTCCGTGGAGAGGGAGGAGGATTGGTCCGTGGAGAGGGAGGAGGATTGGTCCTTGGAGAGGGAGGAGGATTGGTCCGTGGAGAGGGAGGATTGGTCCGTGGAGAGGGAGGAGGATTGGTCCGTGGAGAGGGAGGAGGATTGGTCCGTGGAGAAGGAGGAGGATTGGTCCGTGGAGAGGGAGGAGGATTGGTCCGTGGAGAGGGAGGAGGATTGGTCCGTGGAGAGGGAGGAGGATTGGTCCGTGGAGAAGGAGGAGGATTGGTCCGTGGAGAGGGAGGAGGATTGGTCCATGGAGAGGGAGGAGGATTGGTCCATGGAGAGGGAGGAGGATTGAGGAGAAGGTGGAAAAAGAGCAGAAGCTTGGCGGGGTCGTGTTTCGGAGGATGCACGGCTCTCGACCTTCTCCTCTCCCGAGTCCGTACGGGAGTTATAGCGATGGGACAAAACTGTAACTACCAAATGGATATCACGAAATTGGGGAGAAAAAGGGTCTGCGAAATCTGTGGGAAAAATGTGTCTCTAATATGGTCATACATTTGGCAGGAGGTTAGGAAGTGCAGCTCAGTTTCCACCTCATTTTATGGGCAGTGTGCACATAGCCTGTCTTGTCTTGAGCCAGATCCGCCTTCCATGGCCTTTCTCAATAGCAAGGCTATGCTCACTGAGTCTGTACATAGTCAAAGCTTTTCTCGTTTTGGGGTAGTAAGTCACAGTGGTCAGGTATACTGCCAATGTGTACTCTCTGTTTAGCATTCTAGTTTGCTCAGTTTTTTTGTTAATTCTTTCCAAAAAGATGTCATTATCTTTTTGTTTTCTCATGATTTGGTTGGTTCTAATTGTGTTGCTGTCCTGGGGCTCTGTGGGGTCTGTTTGTGTTTATGAACAGAGCCCAAGGACCAGCTTGCTTAGGTGGCTTTTCTCCAGGTTTATTTCTCTGTAGGTGAGGGCAACTGTGTTCAGATGGAATTTGTATTAGTGGTCCTGGCAGCTGGACCTTTTTTGGAACACCATTATTTTTGTCTTACTGAGATTTACTGTCAGGGTCCAGGTCTGACAGAATCTGTGCAGAAGATCTAGGTGCTGCTGTAGGCCTTCCGTGGTTGGGGACAGAAGCACCAGAACATCATTAAACAGTAGACATTTGACTTCAGATTCTAGTAGGGTGAGGCCGGGTGCTGCAGACTGTTCTAGTGCCCTTGCCAATTCTTTGATATATATGTTGAAGAGGGTGGGACTTAAGCTGCATCCCTGTCTCACCCTATGGCCCTGTCTCTATCTCTCTCTCCCTATTTTTTTATTTAACCTTTATTTAACTAGGCAAGTCAGTTAAGAACAAATTCTTATTTACAATGACGGCCTACCTACAGGGTCAGCCCCTGGAGCAAATCAGGGTTAAGTGCCTTGCTCAAGGACACATCGACAAGTTTTTCACCTTGTCGGCTCGGGTACTCGAATCAGCTACCTTTCGGTTACTGGCCCAACGCTCTAACCGCTAGGCTACCTGCCACCCTATATCTATATCTCTCTCCCTCTCCCTATATCGCTATCTCTCTCTCCCTATCTCTTTCTCTCTCTCCCTATATCGCTATCTCTCTCTTTCTATATTGCTATCTCTCTGTCCCTATCTCTATCTCTCCCTATATCTCTATCTCTCTCTCCCTATATCTCTATCTCTCTCTCCCTATACCTCTATCTCTCTGTCTCTCGATCTCTCTCTCCCTATATCTCTATCTATATCTCTCTGTCCCTATATCTCTATCTCTATCTCGCTGTCCCTATATCTCTATCTCTATCTCTCTGTCCCTATATCTCTATCTCTCTGTCCCTATATCTCTATATCTCTCTCTCTATACTTATATCTCTATCTCTTTGTCCCTATATCTCTATTTCTCTCTCCCTATATCTCTATCTCTTTGTCCCTATATCTCTATTTCTCTCTCTCTATATCTCTATCTCTCCCTATATCTCTATCTCTTTGCCCCTATATCGCTATCTCTCTGTCTCTATATCTCTATCTCTTTGCCCCTATATCGCTATCTCTCTGTCTCTATATCTCTATCTCTTTGTCCCTATATCTCTATCTCTCTCTCCCTATATTGCTATCTCTCTCTCCCTATATTGCTATCTCTCTCTCCCTATCTCTCTCTCTGTCCCTATATAATCTTTTTTGAGAGCAGAGGCTTCTTCCTTACTGACCTCCCATGTAGGCCAAGTTTGTGCTGTCTCTTTCTGACAGTGTACCATGCAATTCAACATTGATTGTGGCAAGAGAGGCCTGTAGATCCCTTGATGTTACCCTGGGGTTCTTAGAGACTTCATTCGGTCAGCTCTTGAGCTGACTTTGGTGGGACGACCTGTCCTAGGTAGTTTGCCAGTGGTCTGGAATTTTCGTGTGTTGAAGTGTTGAAGTGAAGATTACATATCCGTCTGTCCAAATATGTATATTATATATTAAGTGTATGTGAGACGAGGAAGATGTACCTGTCCATAGAAGTTTATTAGGAAAGGAAATTGTATTAATTATCTGATGTTATGAAACAAACAACAGTTGTGTCTGTCATTTTCTGTCAAAGCTGTTAAGCTTTATTGTGTTATCCTTGATGATTTGTTTTGAAGGTAGAGGAGGAGGAACACCAGTTAATATCTAGAACCTCAAACACAGGCTTTTCCTGAGAAACATGTTGAAGCCTTCACTGGGCTTGTGCGCTCACGTTGTCACCGACACCAAGCATGATTCGAGTAGCAGGTGTGTTAGAGGGCTTGTTTACCTCCTGTTCCCTTATACTTGGTACTGCTGGTCATTGTCTCCATGATTAAAACTGCATTTTATTCTGTTTCAAAGATACAAAGATTGAACACAGCAGCAGCATATCACTGTAAACTGTTTCCCTCTGAATAGAGAAAACTTATGCTGACACACACACACACACACACACAGACACACACACACACACACACACACACACACACACACACACACACACACACACACACACACACACACACACACACACACACACACACACACACACACACACACACACACACACACACACACACACACACACACAGACACACACACACAGACACACACACAGACACACACACACACACACACACACACTCACTCACACAGACAGCCACAACAACAGGCCTGCTCCTAGTACCTCAGTCGAATCACCAGAGATCTCCATAGACTATTACATACCCAGGTCTAATCCTGTTCCACCACTAGGGAGTCGTGGTGGCTGGCATCTGTAGCTGTGTGGCCTGGGGTTATTAGACCTCATCACGACAACGCTGCTGCACTAAACCTTTTATTACAGTAGGAGGACATTGGGGTCTGGAGTTTCTCTTGGCAGTCTTCTCCCATTGTCAGATAACGCTACTCTTTCTGCACTGATCAAGGGAGATCACCACATTCGTAGTATACTGCACTGTGTCTATATTACAATAAAACAACTACTCTACTGCACTGTGTCTATATTACAATAAAACAACTACTCTACTGCACTGTGTCTATATTACAATAAAACACCTACTCTACTGCACTGTGTCTATATTACAATAAAACAACTACTCTACTGCACTGTGTCTATATTACAGGACATGGGGTGCCTAGTCTCTCTCCCATTGTCTTACCTTAGATAGAACAACTTTAGTAAGGACTTGAATGGCATAGAAGGGACCCCACCTGAGGGACCCCACCTGTCGGGGGGGGGGGGGGTTGGGGGTTTGTCCTGTTCCTAAAGCTCAGGAAACTGACAAGTTGGAATCTGTGTTTGGAGAAAGAATAGAGCAGGTCACTAAAGGTCAAAGACCGGAGAAGAACAGAGACTAGCTGGAATGACACACAACAGTCTGCGTCTGAATGGCGTCCTATACTCTAGTAAACATACTGCACTACTTTGAGCAGGGCCCATAGGGCTGAGGGATGCACTATATAGGGAATAGGGTGTCGTTTCTGTCATGTCATGTCTGTTTCTTGGACTTCAATAACAAGTGTGTTTTCATGTTTGTTTTTCTTCTTCTCTTCCAGCACAAGATACATGTTTCTCCTTGTTTTTCTTCCAATACTAAACGTTTGTATTTCTCTATACGTTTCTTCCCAGATATGACTATGTAGAGATCCGTGATGGCAGCAGTGAGAACGCAGACCTGTTGGGTAAACACTGCAGTAACATCGCCCCTCCAGCCATCATATCCTCAGGCCCTGTCCTCCTCATCAGGTTTGTCTCTGACTACGCTCACCAGGGGGCTGGCTTCTCACTGCGATATGAGATCTTCAAGACTGGTGAGTCTGATATGCACAATGACAAAGCGTACATAAAACTACACAAATACATTGGGACAAATCAACTCCGTTAGGCATAGACACACAACTTGGGGTGATGTAAACATTTAAGACCAGTTTCGCGGACACAGATTAAGCCTAGTCTTGTAGTAAAAAGTCACTTTCAATGGAGATATTCTAGCAGTCATACAGTAGCTAGCTAGACATATAAGTTGGGACATATCACATCATTATCTCTCAGGAGGAATATATCACATAATTATCTCTGAGGAGGAATTTATCACACAATTATCACTGAGGAGGAATGTATTACATCATTAAATCTGAGGAAAATATCACATCGTTATCTCTGAAGAGCAATATATATCATAATATTTTCTGTTTATTTATAATGGTGTAGAAGAAGAGTCAGAGGGAGAGAGTCAGAGGGAGGGAGTCAGAGGGAGGGAGTCAGAGGGAGAGAGTCAGAGGTAGGGAGTCAGAGGGAGGGAGTCAGAGGTAGGGAGTCAGAGGGAGAGAGTCAGAGGTAGGGAGTCAGAGGGAGAGAGTCAGAGGTAGGGAGTCAGAGGGAGAGAGTCAGAGGTAGGGAGTCAGAGGGAGAGAGTCAGAGGTAGGGAGTCAGAGGGAGAGAGTCAGAAGGAAGGAGTCAGAGGGAGAGAGTCAGAAGGAAGGAGTCAGAGGGAGAGAGTCAGAAGGAGGGAGTCAGAGGGAGGGACGAGGGAGGTACACAGCACAGCAATGCAGTTTTCTCTCATAGAACAGATAGAATCTTGGGTAAATACAGCCCTGGGGTGTTTCCGCCCAGAAAACAGAAACACAGAAACACAGACAGCCAGACAGCCAGACAGGCAGGCAGTGAGGCAGACAGAGAGACAGACAGACAGCTTTAAGAAAAGATGCATCAAATCCCTCTTCTCCTCCTTTCGTATTACCTCTCCTCTCCTCTCCTCTCCTCTCCTCTCCTCTCCTCTCCTCTCCTCTCCTCTCCTCTCCTCTCCTCTCCTCTCCTCTCCTCTCCTCTCCTCTCCTCTCCTCTCCTCTCCTCTCCTCTCCTCTCCTCTCCTCTTGTTTGGTTCCGTTGTGCCACAGAATATCTCTCTGTGTGAATGTTGTGTCTCTGCCACTTGGCCAGAAGACCATGATAATGTTGTGTCTCTGCCACTTGGCCAGAAGACCATGATAATGTTGTGTCTGCCACTTGGCCAGAAGACCATGATAATGTTGTGTCTCTGCCACTTGGCCAGAAGACCATGATAATGTTGTGTCTGCCACTTGGCCAGAAGTTTCTCCTAACCTCTGTCCGTCTCTTCCGTCTTCTCTCTACTTTTCTCATTAGTATTGTAATAGGAGGGTGAACAGTATCTACAGACATTAGTATTGTAATAGGAGGGTGAACAGTATCTACAGACATTAGTATTGTAATAGGAGGGTGAACAGTATCTACAGACATTAGTATTGTAATAGGAGGGTGAACAGTATCTACAGACATTAGTATTGTAATAGGAGGGTGAACAGTATCTACAGACATTAGTATTGTAATAGGAGGGTGAACAGTATCTACAGACATTAGTATTGTAATAGGAGGGTGAACAGTATCTACAGACATTAGTATTGTAATAGGAGGGTGAACAGTATCTACAGACATTAGTATTGTAATAGGAGTGTGAACAGTATCTATAGACATTAGTATTGTAATAGGAGGGTGAACAGTATCTACATACATTAGTATTGTAATAGGAGGGTGAACAGTATCTACATACATTAGTATTGTAATAGGAGGGTGAACAGTATCTACAGACATTAGTATTGTAATAGGATGGTGAACAGTATCTACAGACATTAGTATTGTAATAGGAGGGTGAACAGTATCTACAGACATTAGTATTGTAATAGGAGGGTGAACAGTATCTACAGACATTAGTATTGTAATAGGATGGTGAACAGTATCTACAGACATTAGTATTGTAATAGGAGGGTGAACAGTATCTACAGACATTAGTATTGTAATAGGAGGGTGAACAGTATCTACAGACATTAGTATTGTAATAGGAGGGTGAACAGTATCTACAGACATTAGTATTGTAATAGGAGGGTGAACAGTATCTACAGACATTAGTATTGTAATAGGAGGGTGAACAGTATCTACAGACATTAGTATTGTAATAGGATGGTGAACAGTATCTACAGACATTAGTATTGTAATAGGAGGGTGAACAGTATCTACAGACATTAGTATTGTAATAGGAGGGTGAACAGTATTCAAATTGGCTTTGTGTTCTGAATACTTGGTGGACTTGGTGGGCTGATGGTAAAGACGAACATCCTTTGGGTTGTTGTGATGGCTTGACTGAGGAGAGAGCGTAGGCCATTCTACCCCTCTGCTCTGACCCACTCTTTCCCTTGTTCCCATATTGTTTTGTTTTGAGCCTATTGAGGGATAAATTAAGGCCCTGTGCCCCCCTGCCGGGTAGAAAGGATGGTCTGTCTGTACCCCTACCCCCCCTTCCCCGTCCGAGCACATCTGTGTTTAATCAGGCCAGAGCTGATCCCCCAGACAGACAACAGATAGACAGACGCGTCTCTCCCCTCACACACATGGCGTACAGTAGCCAACTGTTGCTACGGTTACAATAGGAAGACTTCCTGGAAAGCTTTGCCCCACCACTAGGGTGTCAACGCTGGGGCAGGATGGACCAATTAGAACCCAGTGTCCTAACTGCCCGCCTGCTGATGAACTGCCACTACACTGGAGGATAGAGGTGCACCCTGTTGGCCATAACATGCCACTACACTGGAGGATAGAGGGAGGGTGGGCTGTGTTTTTGCCATGTTCACATACTTGAATTAATGAGAGGGGAAAAAGCGCTGCTGGCATCATACTTACTCAGGCGTACTCTTTCCCAGCATATACTGTTGGCACACCGCGTCACGTTAGCTAGCTACTGTAGCGTGGGGGGCCAGAGTCAGAGTGGGAGAAAATGGTTCACACAGAAGAGGAGGAGGAGGTGGAAGAGGAGGAGGAAGAGGAAGAGGAAGAGGAGGAGGAGAAGAAGGTGGGGGTGGAGGAGGTGGATGAAGAGGAGGAAGAGCAGAAGGAGGAGGAGGAGGAGGAAGATGAGCAGGAAGAGGAGGAGGAGGAGGAAGAGGAGGAAGAGGAAGATGAGCAGGAAGAGGAGGAGGAGGAGGAAGAGGAGGAGGAGGAAGAAGAGGAGCAGGAGCTAGACTACTGGTTACTCTATGTTGTAATCAGACTGCATGCTGGGCTAGACTACTGGTTACTCTCTGTTGTAATCAGACTGCAGGCCGGGCTAGACTACTGGTTACTCTCTGTTGTAATCAGACTGTAGGCTGGGCTAGACTACTGGTTACTCTCTGTTGTAATCAGACTGTAGGCTGGGCTAGACTACTGGTTACTCTCTGTTGTAATCAGACTGTAGGCTGGGCTAGACTACTGGTTACTCTCTGTTGTAATCAGACTGTAGGCTGGGCTAGACTACTGGTTACTCTCTGTTGTAATCAGACTGCAGGCCGGGCTAGACTACTGGTTACTCTCTGTTGTAATCAGACTGTAGGCTGGGCTAGACTACTGGTTACTCTCTGTTGTAATCAGACTGTAGGCTGGGCTAGACTACTGGTTACTCTCTGTTGTAATCAGACTGCAGGCCGGGCTAGACTACTGGTTACTCTCTGTTGTAATCAGACTGTAGGCTGGGCTAGACTACTGGTTACTCAGCCCGTCCCACTGCAGTAGGCCAGCCTGACTGTTGTGTGTGTGAATGTGTATGTGTGTGTTATATCACACTCTAATGAACAGCTTATCTCCTCTCTGTGTGTTTGGCTGTGTGTTCAGACAGACAGACAGACAGACAGACACAGTCAGTCAGTCAGTCAGTCAGTCAGTCAGTCAGTCAGTCAGTCAGTCAGTCAGTCAGTCAGTCAGTCAGATAGTCAGATAGTCAGATAGACACTGCCTCAGTGCTTTGATCATAACATGGTTGCTGTCCAGGAGCAGCTCTCCCACTATCATAGTACATATGAACAGGTGAAATGGGATTTGTGTTCTGCATAATTAAGAACTGTAACGAGTAACAAAACAAACAAGCAGAGGAAACCACTGGGCTGTTTGGGGCTGTCTGGGCTGTTTGGGGCTGTCTGGGCTATTTGGGGCTGTCTGGGCTATTTGGGGCTGTCTGGGCTATTTGGGGCTGTCTGGGCTATTTGGGGCTGTCTGGGCTATTTGCGGCTGTCTGGGCTATTTGCGGCTGTCTGGGCTATTTGGGGCTGTCTGGGCTGATTGGGGCTGTCTGGGCTATTTGGGGCTGTCTGGGCTATTTGGGGCTGTCTGGGCTGTTTGGGGCTGTCTGGGCTGTTTGGGGCTGTCTGGGCTATTTGGGGCTGTCTGGGCTGTTTGGGACTGTCTGGGCTGTTTGTGGCTGTCTTGGCTATTTTGGGCTGTTTTGGGCTCTCTGGGCTGTCTGGGCTGTTTATGGTCTTTCAGAAATTAAACTTGTGTATCAAGACACATCAACCAACTACTAGAGTCACCATACGGAACAGGGAGTAATGATACAAGGAAACACATGCTCACAGTCACACACAGTCACTCACAGTCACACACAGTCACACACAGTCACTCACAGTCACATACAGTCACACACAGTCACTCACAGTCACACACAGTCACTCACAGTCACACACAGTCACTCACAGTCACACACAGTCACACACAGTCACTCACAGTCACACACAGTCACTCACAGTCACACACAGTCACTGTCACAAAGTAACAACACTTCTTCCTCTTATTAAAACACAATGAAGTTAAAAGCTGCTCTATTCAGAATGTGCGCACAAGCACACACACAGGGGTAGGGGGAGAGGGAGAGAGACAGAGGGGGCTGTTGTTGACAGGCTGAGGGGAGGAGGAGGGGGAGAGAAGGGAGGAGAGGAGGGGGGCAGAAATATCAACGGATCAAAGAACTAACACAGAGTAATCTGCAGCTCTTAAATCTTAAATAAAGAACTAACACAGAGTAATCTGCAGCTCTTAAATCTTAAATAAAGAACTAACACAGAGTAATCTGCAGCTCTTAACTGTTAAATAAAGAACTAACACAGAGTAATCTGCAGCTCTTAAATCTTAAATAAAGAACTAACACAGAGTAATCTGCAGCTCTTAACTGTTAAATAAAGAACTAACACAGAGTAATCTGCAGCTCTTAACTGTTAAATAAAGAACTAACACAGAGTAATCTGCAGCTCTTAACTGTTAAATAAAGAACTAACACAGAGTAATCTGCAGCTCTTAACTGTTAAATAAAGAACTAACACAGAGTAATCTGCAGCTCTTAACTGTTAAATAAAGAACTAACACAGAGTAATCTGCAGCTCTTAACTGTTAAATAAAGAACTAACACAGAGTAATCTGCAGCTCTTAACTGTTAAATAAAGAACTAACACAGAGTAATCTGCAGCTCTTAACTGTTAAATAAAGAACTAACACAGAGTGATCTGCAGCTCTTAACTGTTAAATAAAGAACTAACACAGAGTAATCTGCAGCTCTTAACTGTTAAATAAAGAACTAACACAGAGTAATCTGCAGCTCTTAACTGTTAAATAAAGAACTAACACAGAGTAATCTGCAGCTCTTAACTGTTAAATAAAGAACTAACACAGAGTAATCTGCAGCTCTTAACTGTTAAATAAAGAACTAACACAGAGTAATCTGCAGCTCTTAACTGTTAAATAAAGAACTAACACAGAGTAATCTGCAGCTCTTAACTGTTAAATAAAGAACTAACACAGAGTAATCTGCAGCTCTTAACTGTTAAATAACTGTAATACCTTAACTATTAATACTCCATCTCACCCTGCTGTCTGGGTCCATACACACACACACACACACACACACATACACACACGCACACACGCACACATTCAAATGCACACGCACACACACACACCATTCACACACACACACACGCATATATACACACCACACACAAACATCTATGAGCGGAGCCTGTAAGGTGTTTTGTTCCTCATTCGTTAGCAGTGGTTTGCAAACAAGCAGCCACAAACATGGTCTAAGACTAGGGTTGTTCCTATTAGAGGCTTAAGGCTGGTGGGCAGGGAACTGTCTGGTGGGCACGGAACTGTCTGGTGGGCAGGGAACTGTCTGGTGGGCAGGGAACTGTCTGGTGGGCAGGGAACTGTCTGGTGGGCAGGGAACTGTCTGGTGGGCACGGAACTGTCTGGTGGGCAGGGAACTGTCTGGTGGGCACGGAACTGTCTGGTGGGCAGGGAACTGTCTGGTGGGCAGGGAACTGTCTGGTGGGCAGGGAACTGTCTGGTGGGCACGGAACTGTCTGGTGGGCACGGAACTGTCTGGTGGGCACGGAACTGTCTGGTGGGCAGGGAACTGTCTGGTGGGCACGGAACTGTCTGGTGGGCACGGAACTGTCTGGTGGGCAGGGAACTGTCTGGTGGGCACGGAACTGTCTGGTGGGCACGGAACTGTCTGGTGGGCAGAGAACTGTCTGGTGGGCACGGAACTGTCTGGTGGGCAGGGAACTGTCTGGTGGGCAGGGAACTGTCTGGTGGGCACGGAACTGTCTGGTGGGCACGGCACTGTCTGGTGGGCAGGGAACTGTCTGGTGGTAGGGAACTGTCTGGTGACAGGGAACTCTCTGGTGGGCAGGGAACTGTCTGGTGTGGCAGGGAACTGTCTGGTGGGCAGGGAACTCTCTGGTTGGCAGGGAACTGTCTGGTGGGCAGGGAACTGTCTGATGGGCAGGGAACTGTCTGGTGTGGCAGGGAACTGTCTGGTGGCAGGGAACTGTCTGGTGGGCAGGGAACTATCTGGTGTGGCAGGGAACTGTCTGGTGGGCAGGGAACTCTCTATTTGCCAGGGAACTTTCTGGTGGGCAGGGAACTATCTGGTGTGGCAAGGAACTGTCTGGTGGGCAGGGAACTGTCTGGTGGGCAGGGAACTCTCTATTTGCCAGGGAACTTTCTGGTGGGCAGGGAACTATCTGGTGTGGCAAGGAACTGTCTGGTGTGGCAGGGAACTGTCTGGACAAGCTCCGACCTGCCTCTCACAGAGAGCCACTCCCCAGAGCTCACCATGCTGTGTGTGCCTGCGCTGCCTCTTCCAGTGACACATGGGCTGTCAGTAGGGGGCTAAACCCTCCTCTTTCATTGAATTCCTCCTCACCCATGCCATTGATTAATCCAAGGAGGGCTGGAGGGAGACAAGGGAGACAGAGGAGAGCGGGGGAGACAGAGGAGACGGGAAAGGATCTTGTTGAGATGACCGAGCATAATCAACTCACCCAGGGAAGAGGTGGAGGGTTGAGGGGGAGACAGTGAAGAGAGGGGTGAGAGGGGGAGACATTGAGGGAGAGGGGGGAGAGGGGTAGACAGTGAGAGAGAGGGGGGAGAGGGGGAAACAGTCAGGAAGGTGACGGGGGAGAGTGGGGAGATAGTGAGGGGGGGAGACAGTGAGGGGGGGGCAGTGAGAGAGAGGGGGGAGAGGGGGAAAACAGTCAGGGGTGTGACAGGGGGGAGAGGGGAGAGACAGTGAGAGAGAGGGGGGAGACAGTGAGAGAGGGGGAGAGGGGGAGACAATGAGAGAGAGGGGGGAGACAGTGAGAGAGAGGGGGAGAGGGGGAGACAATGAGAGAGAGGGGAGACAGTGAGAGCGAGGGGGAGAGGGGGAGACAATGAGAGAGAGGGGAGACAGTGAGAGCGAGGGGGAGAGGGGGGTGACAGTGAGGGAGAGGGGGGAGAGGGGGGAGACAGTGAGGGAGAGGGGGGAGAGGGGTGAGACAGTGAGAGAGAGGGGGGAGAGGGGTGAGACAGTGAGAGAGAGGGGGGAGAGGGGGAGACAATGAGAGAGGGGGGAGACAGTGAGAGCGAGGGGGAGGGGGGGGTGATAGTGAGGGAGAGGGGGGAGAGGGGGGAGACAGTGAGAGAGAGGGGGAGAGGGGGGAGAGGGGGGAGACAGTGAGGGAGAGGGGGGAGAGGGGGGAGACAGTGAGAGAGAGGGGGAGAGGGGGATTAATGTCTCTGATCACTTCTATCATGGACCCGGTACACCCAGAAAAGGCCTGCTGGGTTCCTCTCTTGGTTTCTTCCTTCTAGGGCGGTTTTCCTGGCCACTGTGATTCTGCTTCAATATCCTCGCTGGGTTTCTGTAAAGTGCTAGTGACAACTCTTGATGCAAAAAAATTAATTCATTTGATTGACTGATTGATTGAATGTCCTGTGTTGTGTGTTTCAGGTTCAGACTGCTCCCGTAACTTCACCAGTCAGAATGGGATCATTGAGTCTCCAGGGTTCCCTGATAAATACCCTCATAACCTGGAGTGTTCCTTTATTATCATCGTACCCCCGGCCATGGACTTGACTCTGACCTTCCTGACCTTTGACCTAGAGAACGACCCCCTGCCTGGGGGAGAGGGAGACTGCAAGTATGACTGGCTGGAAGTCTGGGACGGTCTACCACAGGGTGAGTCTACTGGACACACACACAGACACACACACACACAACAAACAATCCAGTACTTTCGCTTTAAGCCATTGCGCCTCCAGTAACTTCCTGGTTCTTCTTTTTTACCACATATAGACCAGAGTGTGTTTATTTATACATTATGTAACAACATCATGATTCACCCTCGTACACTACTGGCCACACTTATTTCTATAGTAATCACACTACTGGCCACGCTTATTTCTATAGTAATCACACTACTGGCCACGCTTATTTCTATAGTAATCACACTAATGGCCACACTTATTTCTATAGTAATCACATTACTGGCCACGCTTATTTCTATAGTAATCACATTACTGGCCACGTTTATTTCTATAGTAATCACACTACTGGCCACACTTATTTCTATAGTAATCACATTACTGGCCACGCTTATTTCTATAGTAATCACACTACTGGCCACGTTTATTTCTATAGTAATCACACTACTGGCCACGCTTATTTCTATAGTAATCACACTACTGGCCACACTTATTTCTATAGTAATCACACTACTGGCCACGCTTATTTCTATAGTAATCACACTACTGGCCACGCTTATTTCTATAGTAATCATACTACTGGCCACATTTATTTCTATAGTAATCACACTACTGGCCACACTTATTTCTATAGTAATCACACTACTGGCTACACTTATTTCTATAGTAATCACACTACTGGCCACACTTATTTCTATAGTAATCACACTACTGGCCACATTTATTTCTATAGTAATCACACTACTGGCCACACTTATTTCTATAGTAATCACACTACTGGCCACACTTATTTCTATAGTAATCACACTACTGGCCACACTTATTTCTATAATAATCACACTACTGGCCACATTTATTTCTATAGTAATCACACTACTGGCCACGCTTATTTCTATAGTAATCACATTACTGGCCACGTTTATTTCTATAGTAATCACACTACTGGCCACATTTATTTCTATAGTAATCACACTACTGGCCACTCTTATTTCTATAGTAATCACACTACTGGCCACTCTTATTTCTATAGTAATCACACTACTGGCCACTCTTATTTCTATAGTAATCACACTACTGGCCACTCTTATTTCTATAGTAATCACACTACTGGCCACTCTTATTTCTATAGTAATCACACTACTGGCCACACTTATTTCTATAGTAATCACACTACTGGCCACATTTATTTCTATAGTAATCACATTACTGGCCATGCTTATTTCTATAGTAATCACACTACTGGCCACGCTTATTTCTATAGTAATCACACTAATGGCCACACTTATTTCTATAGTAATCACATTACTGGCCACGCTTATTTCTATAGTAATCACATTACTGGCCACGTTTATTTCTATAGTAATCACACTACTGGCCACACTTATTTCTATAGTAATCACATTACTGGCCACGCTTATTTCTATAGTAATCACACTACTGGCCACGTTTATTTCTATAGTAATCACACTACTGGCCACGCTTATTTCTATAGTAATCACACTACTGGCCACACTTATTTCTATAGTAATCACACTACTGGCCACGCTTATTTCTATAGTAATCACACTACTGGCCACGCTTATTTCTATAGTAATCATACTACTGGCCACATTTATTTCTATAGTAATCACACTACTGGCCACACTTATTTCTATAGTAATCACACTACTGGCCACACTTATTTCTATAGTAATCACACTACTGGCCACACTTATTTCTATAGTAATCACACTACTGGCCACATTTATTTCTATAGTAATCACACTACTGGCCACACTTATTTCTATAGTAATCACACTACTGGCCACACTTATTTCTATAGTAATCACACTACTGGCCACACTTATTTCTATAATAATCACACTACTGGCCACATCTATAGTAATCACACTACTGGCCACGCTTATTTCTATAGTAATCACATTACTGGCCACGTTTATTTCTATAGTAATCACACTACTGGCCACATTTATTTCTATAGTAATCACACTACTGGCCACATTTATTTCTATAGTAATCACACTACTGGCCACGTTTATTTCTATAGTAATCACACTACTGGCCACGTTTATTTCTATAGTAATCACACTACTGGCCACGTTTATTTCTATAGTAATCACACTACTGGCCACGTTTATTTCTATAGTAATCACACTACTGGCCACGCTTATTTCCATAGTAATCACACTACTGGCCACGTTTATTTCTATAGTAATCACACTACTGGCCACGTTTATTTCTATAGTAATCACACTACTAGCCACGTTTATTTCTATAGTAATCACACTACTGGCCACTCTTATTTCTATAGTAATCACACTACTGGCCACGCTTATTTCTATAGTAATCACACTACTGGCCACGTTTATTTCTATAGTAATCACACTACTGGCCACGTTTATTTCTATAGTAATCACACTACTGGCCACGTTTATTTCTATAGTAATCACACTACTGGCCACTCTTATTTCTATAGTAATCACACTACTGGCCACGTTTATTTCTATAGTAATCACACTACTGGCCACGTTTATTTCTATAGTAATCACACTACTGGCCACACTTATTTCTATAGTAATCACACTACTGGCCACATTTATTTCTATAGTAATCACACTACTGGCCACTCTTATTTCTATAGTAATCACACTACTGGCCACTCTTATTTCTATAGTAATCACACTACTGGCCACTCTTATTTCTATAGTAATCACACTACTGGCCACTCTTATTTCTATAGTAATCACACTACTGGCCACTCTTATTTCTATAGTAATCACACTACTGGCCACTCTTATTTCTATAGTAATCACACTACTGGCCACACTTATTTCTATAGTAATCACACTACTGGCCACATTTATTTCTATAGTAATCACAATACTGGCCACTCTTATTTCTATAGTAATCACACTACTGGCCACTCTTATTTCTATAGTAATCACACTACTGGCCACACTTATTTCTATAGTAATCACACTACTGGCCACACTTATTTCCATTCCTGTGGCGGTCCTCATGAGAGCCAGTTTTATCATAGCGCTTTGTTTTTTTGCGACTGCTCTTGAAGAAACTTTCAAAGTTCTTTAAATGTTCCGTATTGACTGACCTTCATGTCTTAAAGTAATGATGGACTGTCATTTCTCTTTGCTTATTTGAGCTGTTCTTGCCACAATATGGATTTGGTCTTTTACCAAAATCTTCTGTATACCACCCCTACCTTGTCACAACACAACTGATTGGCTCAAACGCATTAAGAAGGAAAGAAATTCCACAAATTAATGTTTAACAAGGCACACCTGATAATTGAAATGCATTCCAGGTGACTACCTCATGACGCTGGTTGAGAGAATGCCAAGAGTGTGCAAAGCTGTCATCAAGGCAAAGGGTGGCTATTTGAAGAATCTCAAAAATAAAATATATTTTGATTTGTTTAACACTTTTTTGGTTGCTACATGATTCCATATGTGTTATTTCATAGTTTTGATGTCTTCACTATTATTCTACAATGTAGAAAATAGTAAAAATAAAGAAAAACCCTTGAATGAGTAGGTGTTCTAAAACATTTGACCTGTAGTGTATATACAAATTACCTGGAAGGGAGCACTTGTTTCTGGGCTGGCTGAGAGAGAGAGAGAGAGAGCGAGAGCGAGAGAGCGAGAGAGCAGGACTGTTGAATACAGTGAGAGTAACAAGCTTGATAGCCCAGTATTCCATACTCCTGGGTTACAGATTAAATAGCTTAGCTGTATTATTCACACTGTCGGAACGTTGGCTTTGATTAATTAATTTTAATTTGGTGACATGCTATCTTATCAAATCGATTACCTAACGTTTAATTGATTACGTGATTGAATAAATCGTGCAACAATTAACCCATTAATAGCCTGGGGCACCATGGAAGAATTGGTTTATATAGAACCGGCTGTCACGGTTGCTATAAGACAGGACTCAAGGAGCAGAGCTGTAATGAACAGACATTCCTTTTATTAGGCAAAACAACAAACAAAAGGAGAGAACGCGACCATGAACTGGTGTGTACGCAGTACACACACAAAAACCCACAATAACAAGTGGAAATGAATGAACTTAATTGGGGATCATTAACAAACCAAAGCATAGAGTTTACTAAAACCCTGACCGTGACCAACATAGACAAGCCCAGAGGCCTCCCTACGGTCAAGGCCTGACAGCGGCTATCTCAGTCAATTATTAACCATACCTCTTATCAGTCTCATTCTGATGATCGTAAGATCTAAATCTGCACGAACCCTAGCGAACAGGTTGAATCAGCATTACACAAATTGGCTTAATTATTTATTTACTAGCTAAAGTATCACACAGAGTTACATATATATAAACAATAGATTATACATCGATTACTCAGTCACATCATGAAAAGTCCCTAGTGGACTAACCTGGTATGACGGCTGGTTACACAAAGGAAAGGGGACGGGGATGAAAGAAATGAGCGGGAGAAAGAAACAAAGGGATGAAGTCTCTATCAGACATGGGAAGTTAAGGCCAAATGTAAACACAAAATAACCGCCCATTCGGAAAGAGTTAATGTAATTATAGATATTTACGATTGAGCTTGTCTTTGATAGATGGGTCGAAGCTGGAGTACTCTGGTTCAGCAGAGATCGCCCTCGTCCAAAGGAGAGTCTTTCTGGTTGTGGGATGTATCACTTCCTCTTCAGGGATCCATCGTTAGAGTTCATGCCATTTTGCCATACTCGGCTCACGCAATGTTCTGGCAGGTCTAGTCGTAATTCACAATTTTAACATGGCGATCGTCACCTACACGTTATCTTTGCATGTAGCTTTCGTTAGATAGAGTTGTAGTTCAATTTAGGCCTTTTTAAACGCATGGACACCAGTCCAAGCATCATCGGGAACTAGGGTTGACTTTCGTCAACAGGCTTTTGTACTGGGAGAGAGAAGGGCGTGTTTCATAGTTCTCAACCAATGTTTGTTCACCTGGGTGTGGACACTTTCAACTGATTGGATTCCAGAAATATTGTCTCGTTCTTCAACCTCTCTGTGGTAACATTTTGGTAGAGGGGTGAGAGAGCTTCTGTATATCTGAGGTCATAAACCGGTGGGACAGAGAGAGAGAAAGGGGGGTTTATGACCCCACCCACCAAACAGGGCAAGTCGTTACAACACCCTATTTTTCCACTGGTGATAAAGGTTAACACAGCTGCTATACCTCCCTCCCCCCGACTCTCCCTCTCCACCTTCTACCCTCTCTCTTCCTCCCCCTTACTGGGCTGGTATGGCATGATCCTGGGCTGGAATGGTATTATTATGGGCTGGTATGGTATGATACTGGGCTGGTATGGTATGATACTAGGCTGGTATGGTATGATACTGGGCTGGAATGGTATGATACTGGGCTGGTATGGTATGATACTGGGCTGGTATGGTATGATTCTGGGCTGGTATGGTATGATACTGGGCTGGTATGGTATGATACTGGGCTGGTATGGTATGATACTGGGCTGGAATGGTATGATACTGGGCTGGAATGGAATGATACTGGGCTGGTATGGTATGATACTGGGCTGGTATGATTCTGGGCTGGTATGGTATGATACTGGGCTGGTATGGTATGATACTGGGCTCGTATGGTATTATACTGGGCTGGTATGGTATGATACTGGGCTGGTATGGTATGATTCTGGGCTGGTATGGTATGATACTGGGCTGGTATGGTATGATACTGGGCTGGTATGGTATGATACTGGGCCTGTATGGTATGATTCTGGGCTGGTATGGTATGATACTGGGCTGGTATGGTATGATACTGGGCTGGTATGGTATGATACTGGGCTGGTATGGTATGATTCTGGGCTGGTATGGTATGATACTGGGCTGGTATGGTATGATTCTGGGCTGGTATGGTATGATACTGGGCTGGTATGGTATGATACTGGGCTGGTATGGTATGATACTGGGCTGGTCCTCCGTGTCTGGGAGTGAGTGGGTGAGAAAGAGAGAGAGAGGCTGTGAGCCGCAAGATGAATGTATTTTTGTGCCCCCCACCCCTCCCTCCTGCCCCATCCCCCCCTCCCCTCCTGCTCCACCACCCCCCCTGCCCCAACACCTCTCCCCCCCACATGCCCCACCACCTCTCCTCCCCCCTTATTTTAAGTTTGTATGCTATGCTTCTAATGGCCGTCTCTTGGGTTTGGGTTTGTGTTTACTTGCAGTGGGGCCTCTGATAGGACGTTACTGTGGAACTAAGATCCCTCCTGAGATGACGTCATCTACAGGTATCCTGTCTCTGTCCTTCCACACAGACATGGCTGTGGCTAAAGATGGCTTCTCTGCTCGCTACAACATGACGCACAAAGAAGTCAGTGACAGTAAGTACTGGACCAGTCAGTACCTGAGGGGGATCTGGACCAGTCAGTACCTGAGGGGGATCTGTCTGTGTGTCTGTCTGTTTATCTTGGACCAGTCAGTTCCTGAGGGGGATCTGTCTGTGTGTCTGTCTGTTTATCTTGGACCAGTCAGTACCTGAGGGGGATCTGTCTGTGTGTCTGTCTGTGTGTCTTGGACCAGTCAGTACCTGAGGGGGATCTGTCTGTGTGTCTGTCTGTTTATCTTGGACCAGTCAGTACCTGAGGGGGATCTGTCTGTGTGTCTGTCTGTGTGTCTTGGACCAGTCAGTACCTGAGGGGGATCTGTCTGTGTGTCTGTCTGTTTATCTTGGACCAGTCAGTACCTGAGGGGGATCTGTCTGTGTGTCTGTCTGTGTGTCTTGGACCAGTCAGTACCTGAGGGGGATATGTCTGTGTGTCTGTCTGTGTGTCTTGGACCAGTCAGTACCTGAGGGGGATCTGTCTGTGTGTCTGTCTGTGTGTCTGTCTGTGTGTCTGTCTGTGTGTCTTGGACCTTCAGAAAGGAGTCTCCTCATTTTCTAGTCTTTTTTCCTGATGTCCACATTTTTGACATAAAGAAGGAAAGTGTGTGTTTGTAGATCCTCCTCTCTTCAGGTCTTTATCCAATCACATCAATCAATGAAATCATTAACGCATCCCTCTTTCTCCTCCCCCAGCCTTCCACTGCAGTAATGCGTTAGGTCTGGAGTCAGGGAAGATCTCTGACGATCAGATAACGGCCTCCTCTTCCTTCTATGACAACACCTGGTTGCCACGGCAAGCCCGTCTTAACAACATTAACAACGCGTGGACCCCAAACGAGGACAGCAACAAAGAGTTCATCCAGGTGAGACGTCAGGCTAAACCCCCACGTTAAATGACCATGGTAAACCTCCATGTTAATGTAAATGCCCTAGCTAGGTCTTAGTTTGAGTCCCATATCTGTTTCATTTTTTTTTGCTAACTCCATTTCTGTCATAGTCACGTCAACGTGACAATGCAATTGAGTTGGCAAGACAGTACCAACAGATCTAGGACTCAGGCGAGCCAAGTCAATAGAGTTGGAAAGACAGTACCAACAGATCTAGGACTCAGGCTAGCCAAGTCAATAGAGTGGCAAGACAGTACCAACAGATCTAGGATTCAGGCTAGCCAAGTCATTAGAGTTGGCAAGACAGCACCAACAGATCTAGGACTCAGGCTAGCCAAGTCAATAGAGTTGGCAAGACAGCACCAACAGATCTAGGACTCAGGCTAGCCAAGTCAATAGAGTTGGCAAGACAGTACCAACAGATCTAGGACTCAGGCTAGCCAAGTCAATAGAGTTGGCAAGACAGCACCAACAGATCTAGGACTCTGAGGGCTGAACTACCAACTCCAAGCCAGACAGTAAGTAGTGATTCAGAACATACAGCGAGTGTGGGTGTATTCGTGCGTGTGTGGGTGGGTGTGTGAGTGCGTGCGTGCGCGTTTGTGGGTGTGTGCGTGTGGGTGTGTGCTTACGAGCAAGCAACCTCACCACGACAGATAGACAGACAGGGCTCTAAATCATGGTGGCCTACTCTCCGGACAGTCAGGAGAACCATGCCCAAGGTGTACTTCTCGACAATGTGCCTTTGATTGAATCCAGTGTCAATGGATGCTATCTTTCAGATGAGCCAACTCCTATTTGGGATCTCTTTGTGGATAATGGTCATTGGCCAGGGCTCTGTGGCAGTCTGTGGTAGTCTGTGGTAGTCTGTTGTGGGCCCTGAGTTCCTCTTCCTCCTCGTCCTCTTCCCCCTCTTTTTGAATAGGTGTTTGAGAGTGTGCTGCCATGCCTGCATTCCTGCGGAGTGCCCAGCTGTTGTCCTGTCTTAGCCCCTAGCTGTCTGCCTGCCTGTCTGCCTGCCTGCTTGTCTGTCTGTCTCTCTGTCTGTATGTCTGCCTGTTTGTCTCCCTGCCAGTCTCTCTCTCCCTGCCAGTCTTCCTCCCTGCCTCAGACAGACCATCTTTATAAACAGCTGTCATAAATGCCAGCATGACTCTCCAGCATACATATTAGGCCCGGTCCCAAATGGCACCCTATACCCTGCATAGTGCACTCCTTTTGACCAGGGCCTAATATGGAAGGAGTAGGGTGTCATTTGGAGCTACCAACGGGGCTCTTAACAAGACTGGCATGACTGTGTGACGAGTGCACTTGGCCATGTGTGTTACTGCAGTGCCGTGTGTTGGCTGAAGCTCCACTTGTGGTTGAGGTGCACTCGAGGTGTGTAAATGCAAATGTCACTTTTAGAGATTTAGTGAGAGAGAGAGAGAGGGGGGGGGGGGGGGGGGGGGCATCCTCTTTCTACATATGGCTTCCTCTTCTGGTCTTCTGGGGAGAAAGCCTGGAACAGCCATTGCTGACTGTCATTCTCTTACTGTTGCAGACAGATAGACAGACAGAGAAACAGTCTAATATTTCTCTGTCTTGCTGTCGCTGTCTCTCTGCAATTCAATTCCAAGGGGATTTATTGCCATGGTAAGGATGTGTTTACATTGCCAAAGCAAGTGAAATAAACAATGAACAAAACAACACTAAAATCAACAAAGTGAATTAAACTAAACAACGACAACAACAATCAGACTATTATTAGTGATTAAAACAGTAAACATTACATAACAACGTTTAAAATATTATATTATTAGTGGTTAAAACATTAAACATTACATAACAACGTTAAAAATATTATATTATTAGTGGTTAAAACAGTAAACATTACATAACAACGTTAAAAATATTATATTATTAGTGGTTAAAAGAGTAAACATTACATAACAACAAGAAGTAGTTCATTTTTTTGTTTGCTCATAATTTGGTGTTTTGAGCTGAGGGGACTTCTCTAGTTTCATCTCTTGCTGGTTAGGGCTTTGTGATCCTTTAGGTGGTTGTGGAAATTAATGCATTTTTTCTGGATTTTAATAATATATTCCTAATTCTGCGCTGAATGCATTATTTGGGATTTTGCGTCTGCATGCAGAGACTCAATTGGGTGTTTGTCCCATTTTGTGAATTCTTGGTTAGTGAGTGGACCCCAGACTGAAGTAAAGAGGAAATTCAGCAACTCACATGCTCAAAAATAATGGTGTTCCAAAAAAGGTCCAGTTGCTAGGACCACAAATACAAATTCCATCTAGACACCGTTGGTCTAGAGCACACAAAAAACTATACATACCTCAGCGCCACAGGTAACTTCCACAAAGCTGTGAACAATCTGAGAGAAAACGCAAGAAGGGCCTTCTATGCCATCAAAAGGAACATAAAAATCTGGCTAAAAATACTTGAATCAGTTTTTGAACCCATGGCCCTTTATGGTTGTGAGGTCTGGCGTCCGCTCACCAACCAAGAATTCACTAAATGGGACAAACACCAAATTGAGACTTTCTGCCAAAATATCCTTCATGTACAACGTAAAACACCAAATAATGCATGCAGAGCAGAATTAGGCCGATACCCACTAATTAAGAGCCGTTAAATTCTACAACCACCTAAAAGGAAGCGATTCCCAAACCTTCCATAACAAAGCCATCACCTACAGAGAGATGAACCTGGAGAAGAGTCCCCTAAACAAGCTGGTGCTGGGACTTTATTCACAAACACAAACAGACCCCACAGAGCCCCAGGACAGTAACACAATTAGACCCAACCAAATCATGAGAAAACAAAAAGAGAATTTCTTGACACATTGGAAATAATTAATTTTGCTACGGCTGTCCATGCTTTCTTCCTGGCTACCCCTACCCCGGCCAACAGCTCTGCACCCCACCCAGCAACTTGCCCTAGCCCCCCCTGCTTCAATCTGGACCGCTACAAATAAGCTGGGCTAGACAATCTGGACCCTTTATTTAAAAAATTATCCGCCGCGATTGTTGCAACCCCTATTACTAGCCTGTTCAACCTCTCTTTCGTATCGTCTGAGATCCCTAGAGATTGGAAAGCTGCCACGGTCATCCCCCTCTTCAAAGGGGGAGGCACTCTAGACCCAAACTGTTACAGACCTATGTCCATCCTGCCCTGCCTTTCTAAAGTCTTCGAAATTCTGTCACGGGTGCACCTCAGCCACGCTCTCAACCAAATAAACAGAGCAAACTAGAATGCTATTTGGCCCTAAACAGAGAGTACACAGTGGCAGAATACCTGACCACTGTGACTGACCAAAACTTAAGGAAAGCTTTGACTATGTACAGACTCAGTGAGCATAGCCTTTCTCTCTCTCTTTCTCTCTCTCTTTCTCTCCCTCTTTCTCTCTCTCTCTCTTTCTCTCTCTCTTTCTCTCTCTCTTTCTCTCTCTCTTTCGCTCTCTCTTTCTCTCTTTCTCTCTTTCGCTCTCTCTTTCTCTCTTTCGCTCTCTCTTTCTCTTTCTCTCTCTTTCTCTCCCTCGCTTTCCTCTTTCTCTCGCTTTCTCTCTTTCTCTTTCCTCTTTTTTTATCTCTTTCTCTCTCTTCATCTCTCTCACTCCTCTCTCTCTTCATATTTTTCCTTCTCTGTTTTTGAGGTGGGGTGGGAGGGGGTTCTCTATGTAGTAGATACTGCTTTTGCAGTGTTGTGGTTTGTAAATGGCAATTCGTTATGGACATAAACTGTAATGAAATAATTCTCTCTCTCTCCATCAGGTGGATCTCCATGTCCTGAAGGTGTTGACAGGTATCTCCACCCAGGGAGCGGTGTCCAAGGAGACACAGAAGTCCTACTACGTTACCACCTTTAAGCTGGAGGTCAGCACCAACGGAGAGGACTGGATGGTCTACCGATATGGCAAGAACCACAAGGTAGGACACACACACACACACACACACACACACACACACACACACACGGAGGCACACGGAGGCTCATATGCAGGCAAGGTTACCTGGCAGACTAGAACAAGTTTACCCTGGCAGACTAGAACAAGGTTACCTGGCAGTAACAGTACACATACATACATACACACACACACACACACGCAGAGCATGGGACTGTGAGGCTACAGTGCTAATAGAGCTATTATTGGTCCCTGAGAGGAGAGGAGAGGGTAAGGATAGAGGGAGAGGGAGGGAGGGAGAGAGGGAGAGAGGGATAGAGGGATAGAGGGAGAGAGGGAGAGAGGGAGAGATGGAGAGAGGGAGAGAGAGAGAGAGAGAGAGAGAGAGAGAGAGAGAGAGAGAGAGACCCCTCCTCCCCTGTTAGTGGTTCCCCGTGTTTGTCCTGTGGTTGTACATGGCATATCCATCACACACAGAGAGGCCTCTGGGATGGCCTGGCTGTAATGTACTCCACTTCCTGCTTTGACAAGCCCTCAGTTTCCTTCAGATCCCATGTTACAGGGAGAAACTGGAGACACAGACAAGCCATGCAGGCTCTCCCAGAGGACCCAGTGAGTTTGAGCGGTTGAGTTTGAGTCTTTACATTTGAGAGATTGATTAGATTTGAGTTAGGAGGCTGTGAAGACATACTGTACAGGGTTGAATAGGAGGCTGTGAAGACATACTGTACAGGGTTGAATAGGAGGCTGTGAAGACATACTGTACAGGGTTGAATAGGAGGCTGTGAAGACATACTGTACAGGGTTGAATAGGAGGCTGTGAAGACATACTGTACAGGGTTGAATAGGAGGCTGTGAAGACATACTGTACAGGGTTGAATAGGAGGCTGTGAAGACATAGTGTACAGGGTTGAATAGGAGGCTGTGAAGACATACTGTACAGGGTTGAATAGGAGGCTGTGAAGACATACTGTACAGGGTTGAATAGGAGGCTGTGAAGACATACTGTACAGGGTTGAAGGGGAGGCTGTGAAGACATATTGTACAGGGTTGAATAGGAGGCTGTGAAGACATACTGTACAGGGTTGAATAGGAGGCTGTGAAGACATACTGTACAGGGTTGAATAGGAGGCTGTGAAGACATACTGTACAGGGTTGAATAGGAGGCTGTGAAGACATACTGTACAGGGTTGAAGGGGAGGCTGTGAAGACATATTGTACAGGGTTGAATAGGAGGCTGTGAAGACATACTGTACAGGGTTGAATAGGAGGCTGTGAAGACATACTGTACAGGGTTGAATAGGAGGCTGTGAAGACATACTGTACAGGGTTGAAGGGGAGGCTGTGAAGACATATTGTACAGGGTTGAATAGGAGGCTGTGAAGACATACTGTACAGGGTTGAATAGGAGGCTGTGAAGACATACTGTACAGGGTTGAATAGGAGGCTGTGAAGACATACTGTACAGGGTTGAATAGGAGGCTGTGAAGACATACTGTACAGGGTTGAATAGGAGGCTGTGAAGACATACTGTAGAGGGTTGAAGGGGACCATCAGTGACCATTAGGGGGAGAACTGCCTGAGAGGATGAAAGTCAGACATGTTTAAAGGCCTGAGAGAGAAGATTGAGTAGACTACCTAGAATTAGGGTTTGATTAGGAGGGCCGTCTGTAGATATGGATTAAGAGTGACAGTGGCTGTGAGCCACAGAGCCATCATGTATATATGTGTATATATACTGTATATACACTGAGGGGGAATGATTTGTGTAAAACAACAATAACAACTGGGTCATGTGGGAGTGGGACCCACTGTTCCCCTAATCTGACTGCCCAGACAGTCTCCATGTGCACTCTGACAGGGGGAGATATGGAGGATGTGGGTCTGTTCACCCTTCGCCACTCTGTTACTGTTGTTGTTTATGGATGGTATATATTCAGAAGCATCAATGAGGGAGATGTAGACATTCATGCTATCCTGACTTTTCTGTCTGATGGTTTCTGTTTTTTTCCTTTGGGCATCTAATTGAAATTCCACACCCTGTCCTTTAATTTAGCCAATTAAAAACATGTGTGGATATTGACATGTATGATCAAATAGTGTGTTATAGCTTTGAGGGTGGGCCACCTTGCAGTAGAAAAACAGTGCTGGGCCAGCTATGGTATCATGGATGTACTCTTTATCCCTTCACCTGGGGCGGCAGGTATCCTAGTGGTTAGGGCATTGCTTACTGGATCGAATCCCCGAGCTGACAAGGTGAACATCTGTCGTTCCCTGAACAAGGCAGTTAACCCACTGTTTCCCAGTAGGCTGTCATTGTAAATAAGAATTTGTTCTTAACTGACTTGCCTAGTTAAATAAAGGTTCAATAAAAAAAAAAGGCTCCGTCTATCCCCCCCACTGGTGGCTCAGACAGAGTGGGGAAAGCTGGTCAGGACTGGCAGCTGGAGACCAGTGGAGCACAGCGGGAGGTTGGCTGGGTGGCTGAGTGTGATGTCAGCTTTGTGGTGTTGAAATGGCAGTCAGCATTGCACAGCATTGCACAGCATTGCACAGCATTGCACAGTTGCTATAATGGTTCCAGTCTCTTGTCCTGTCATAGATCACCTAAACCGGTGCTGTCCATTCTAAATTACATTTCCAGACCGTTCTAAATTACATTTCCAGACCGTTCTAAATCACCATTCCAAACCTGTCTCAACCACCTTTCCAGGCCTGTCTCAATCACCTTTCCAGGCCATTCTAAATCATCTTTCCAGACCTGTCTCAATCACCTTTCCAGGCCATTCTAAATCATCTTTCCAGACCTGCCTCAATCACCTTTCCTGAGTGTTCTAAATCACCTTCCCAGAGCGTTCTAAATCACCTTTCCAGACCTGTCTCAATCACCTTTCCAGAGCGTTCTAAATCACCTTTCCAGAGCGTTCTAAATCACCTTTCCAGAGCATTCTAAATCACCTTTCCAGACCTTTCAGTCACCTTTCCAGACCTGTCTCAATCACCTTTCCTGAGCATTCTAAATCACCTTTCCAGACCTCTCTCAATCACCTTTCAAGAATGTTCTAAATCACCTGGACAGATAAGATCCAATGCCTCTATACCTGGACCAGTGGTGGCCAGATCTCTATACCTGGACCAGTGCTGGCCAGATCTCTATACCTCTGTAACTTATACATCTCTTCAACATGCTATATCTACACTGGGGGCCAAAAGTTTGGAATATTACATATTCAAGGGTTTTTCTATATTTGCACTATTTTTTACATTGTAGAATAAAAGTAAAGACATCAAAACTATGACTATAACACATATGGAATCATGTAGTAACCCAAAAAGTGTTAAACAAATCAAAATATATTTTATATTTGAGATTCTTCAAAGTAGCCACCCTTTGCCTTGATGATAGCTTTGCACATTCATGGCATTCTCTCAACCAGCTTCATGAGGACCGCCACAGGAATGGAAGACTCAGGAATACCTCTGCTGCAGAGGATAAATTCATTAGAGTTACCAGCCTCAGATTGCAGGCCAAATAAATGCTTCACACAGTTCAAGTAACAGACACATCTCAACATCAACTGTTCAGGACTTCATGGTCGAATTGCAGAAAAGAAACCACTACTAAAGGACACCAATAAGAAGAAGAGACTTGCTTGGGCCAAGAAACATGAGCAATGGACATTAGACCAGTGGAAATTTGTCCTCTGGTCTGGAGTACAAATTTGAGATTTTTGGTTCCAACATTTAGATGGTTTGGGATGAGTCGGACCGCAATGAAGGAAAAGCAGCCAACAATTGCTCAGCATATGTGGGAACTCCTTCGAGACTGATGGAAAAGCATTCCAGGTGAAGCTGGTTGAGAGAATGTCTCTTCAACATGCCTATTCTATCTCTTCTACATCTCTTCAACATGCTATATCTATATCTGTCTTCTTCTCTTCTACATCTCTTCAACATGCTATATCGAGAGAGAGAGAGAGAGAGAGAGAGAGAGAGAGAGAGAGAGAGAGAGACTGGTCAGTCATTTTGTGTCCATTTCTGATGTCTGCCAAATGAGAGGAGACTGGTCTTTATTATTTCATCACTCCCTCCAGACACAACACGGACACTTAAATTATTCAGGCCATCTCACCTTGGATAGTCCCCAGCACAGCAGGCTCTGACTGACTGATTGAAAAACACTGACTGGCATTGCCCTCCAGGCTGGCATGAGGCCCACTGAACACCATTAGACCAAATACACATACACAGACACACACCTCACGCACACGCACGCACGCGCGCGCGCACACACACACACACACACACACACACACACACACACACACACACACACACACACATGACAACACAATCTCTCGACAACCTGACCTGAAAAAGCACCAGGACTCCAAGCTATCCATTTAGGATTAAACTTACCTATGTTGACTCTGTGTAAACATACTCAGTCTATAAACTTACCTACGCTGACTCTCAGTGTAACCATACTCAGTATATAAACTTACCTCTGACTCTGTGTAACCATACTCAGTCTATAAACTTACCTCTGTTGACTCTCATTGTAACCATACTCAGTCTATAAACTTCCTATTTATTTCCCCCCTGCACCTGGGTGTGACATTGTCTCCAGTGTCATTGGGATGTGTCTCAAATGGCACCCTACATAGTGCACTCCTTTAGACCAGAGCCGTATGAGCCCTGGTGAAAAGAATTGCATTATTTAGGGAATAGGTTGCCATTTGGTACACAGGTCTCCTGTGACATGGTCTCCTGTGACATGGTCTCCAGTGACATGGTCTCCAGTGACATGGTCTCCAGTGACATGGTCTCCTGTGACTTGGTCTCCTGTGACTTGGTCTCCAGTGACATGTTCTCCAGTGACTTGGTCTCCTGTGACATGGTCTCCAGTGACATGGTCTCCTGTGACATGGTCTCCTGTGACATGGTCTCCTGTGACATGGTCTCCAGTGACATGTTCTCCAGTGACTTGGTCTCCTGTGACATGGTCTCCAGTGACATGGTCTCCAGTGACATGGTCTCCTGTGACATGGTCTCCTGTGACTTGGTCTCCTGTGACATGGTCTCCTGTGACATGGTCTCCTGTTGACAATAGACTCTATTATCATGATTAGTCTTGCGAGACTTGAGGAGTGATGAGATTCATTTTAGCCTGGTCCTAGATCAGTTTGTGCTGTCTTGCCTGACAACAACCAGTTGACACCAGAGTCGTTGACAAGATATCAAAAACTGATCTGTGAGCAGGCTAGGTTATGTTGTCAGGGCGGTCTGGTCTCTCCTCATCTGGCTGACCCTACCAGTCTAGAGTGCTTAGTACTATAATGTTACACTAGAGAGATACTGATACTGTTCAGACAGCCAGTTAGTGAGAGTCTTTCTGTGCCAGTCTGATACCCCAGGCACCAGCCAGTCAGTGAGAATCATTCTGTGCCAGTCTGATACCCCAGGCACCAGCCAGTCAGTGAGAATCATTATGTGCCAGTCTGATACCCCAGGCACCAGCCAGTTACTGAGAATCATTCTGTGCCCGTCTGATACCCCAGGCACCAGCCAGTTAATGAGAATCATTCTGTGCCAGTCTGATACCCCAGGCCCCAGCCAGTTTGTGAGAATCATTCTGTGCCAGTCTGATACCCCAGGCACCAGCCAGTTAGTGAGAATCTTTCTGTGCAAGTCTGATACCCCAGGCACCAGTCAGTTAGATCATTCTGTGCCAGTCTGATACCCCAGGCACCAGCCAGTTAGTGAGAATCATTCTGTGCAAGTCTGATACCCCAGGCACCAGTCAGTTAGATCATTCTGTGCCAGTTTGATACCCCAGGCACCAGCCAGTTAGTGAGAATCATTCTGTGCCAGTCTGATACCCCAGGCACCAGCCAGTTAGTGAGAATCATTCTGTGCCAGTCTGATACCCCAGGCACCAGCCAGTTAGTCATTCTGCGCCCGTCTGACTACAGTGTGTGTTTTGGAGTGACTACAGTGTGTGTTTTGGAGTGACTACAGTGTGTGTTTTGGAGTGACTACAATGTGGGTTTTGGAGTGACTACAATGTGTGTTTTGGAGTGACTACAGTGTGTGTTTTGGAGTGACTACAGTGTGTGTTTTGGAGTGACTACAGTGTGTGTTTGGGAGTGACTACAGTGTGTGTTTTGGAGTGACTACAGTGTGTGTTTCGGAGTGACTACAGTGCGTGTCTTCCTACTGCTCCATGTGTTGGAGGTTATATCAGTGGGACCTGTGCTGGAGGTTATATCAGAGGGACCTGTGCTGGAGGTTATGTCAAAGGGACCTGTGCTGCAGGTTATGTCAGAGGGACGTATGCTGGAGGTTATATCAGAGGGACCTGTGCTGGAGGTTATGTCAGAGGGACCTGTGCTGGAGGTTATGTCAAAGGGACCTGTGCTGCAGGTTATGTCCGAGGGACCTGTGCTGGAGAATATGTCAGACGGACCTGTGCTGGAGGTTATGTCAGAGGGACCTGTGCTAGAGGTTATGTCAGAGGGACCTGTGCTAGAGGTTATGTCAGAGAGACCTGTGCTGGAGGTTATGTTAGAGGGACCTGTGCTGAAGGTTATGTCAGAGAGACCTGTGCTGGAGGTTATGTCAGAGAGACCTGTGCTGGAGGTTATGTCAGAGGGACCTGTGCTGGAGGTTATGTTAGAGGGACCTGTGCTAGAGGTTATGTCAGAGAGACCTGTGCTAGAGGTTATGTCAGAGAGACCTGTGCTAGAGGTTATGTCAGAGAGACCTGTGCTGGAGGTTATGTCAGAGAGACCTGTGCTGGAGGTTATGTTAGAGGGACCTGTGCTGAAGGTTATGTCAGAGGGACGTATGCTGGAGGTTGTTTCAGAGGGACCTGTGCTGGAGGTTATGTCTGAGCGACGTGAGAAGTAGGACTCTCCCACACACTCTAGGGGATGATATATTACCCAGCCTCACACTCTTAAGGGATGATATATTACCCAGCCTCACACTCTAAGGGATTATATATTACCCAGCCTCACACTCTTAAGGGATTATATATTACCCAGCCTCACACTCTAAGGGATGATATATTACCCAGCCTCACACTCTAAGGGATGATATATTACCCAGCCTCACACTCTAAGGGATGATATATTACCCAGCCTCACACTCTAAGGGATGATATATTACCCAGCCTCACACTCTTAAGGGATGATATATTACCCAGCCTCACACTCTAAGGGATGATATATTACCCAGCCTCACACTCTAAGGGATGATATATTACTGTCACAATGTGGTGTGTTGGCAGACCAAGACGCAGCGCAGTTGTAGTTGAACATACTTTTAATTAGAATTATAGAAAACAAAAACAAGAATGGTACTCACAAGTGCATGCCCACACACTCCATAAACATCCAACATGAAGATAATGACCCACAACAAGGTGTGGGACATCTCTACTTAAATAGAATCCCCAATCAGAGACAACGCATAGCAGCTGCCTCTAATTGGGGATTCAACACAAAACAAACTAGATCTAGGATTACTAGATCTGTCAAGCTCTGACCCTGGCTAAATAGAGGAACCAAGGGCCTCCCTATGGCCAGAGCCTGACAATTACCCAGCCTCACACTCTAAGGGATTATATATTACCCAGGCTCACACTCTTAAGGGATTATATATTACCCAGCCTCACACTCTTAAGGGATTATATATTACCCAGCCTCACACTCTAAGGGATGATATATTACCCAGCCTCACACTCTTAAGGGATGATATATTACCCAGCCTCACACTCTAAGGGATTATATATTACCCAGCCTCACACTCTAAGGGATTATATATTACTCAGATTTTGAATCGGCAGTTATTTAGCCCAATTCCGGCTTCAACTTTGACTGCTCTGCCCTGGGCTCTCTCTGTAATTCCGACCCAATTTTCTGGCAACCCAGGAGGAAACGCTGGCGTACCACAGGCAATAGAGGGGGATCCTGGTGAGATTAAGCAAAGGGAAAACTGGCCACCTCTTCCCTCCATTCTACTGGCCAATGTACAGTCACTTGATAATAAAATGGATGACCTCCGATCGTGGATTTGCTACCAACGGGACTCTTGGAACTGCAATATTCTCAGCTTTTCTGAAACATGGCTTTCGGACAAGATACCCCCCATGGCTAACCAGCTCGATAGATTCTCCATTCACTGAGCAGACAGGACAGTGGAGTCGGGAAATCGAGGGAGGGAGGGGTTTGCCAGCGGGGTGGAAGTGTCGACCCGCTGTTGTTGTCCCCATGGTGAGGGTTCGCTGCTTACCCAATCAAAAGCCTTGGATTAACACAGAGGTTGGGGCTAAACTAAAGGACAGAGCTATCGTAGACAACCCTGAGGCCACGGCCGAGGACAGGAACAAGAAGTCCCGCTATGACCTCCGCAGAGTCATTAAAAGAGCAAAAGGACGCTTTGACAACAACGATGTGCGTGAGGGCTGTCACCTACCGAGAGGATTGGGTGATATCGCTCTCCGATGCCGACGTGAGAAAGGTCTTTAATCAGTTCAACACCCGCAAGGCTGCGGGGCCTGACAGTATTCCATGGCTAGGCATCGCCGTCGATCTCATAGCGCTACAGAGGGTGGTGCGGACAGCCCAATACATCACTGGGGCCGAGCTCCCTGCCATCCAGGACATCTACAGTATATCAGGCAGTGTGGAAGGAAGGCCTGGAAAATCGTCAAAGACTCCAACCACCCAAGACATAGACTATTCTCTCTGCTTCCGCACGGCAAGCAGTACCGGTGCATCAAGTCTGGGGCCAAAAGGCTCTCCAAGCAATAAGACTGATAAATAGCTACACAGACTTGATCAGAGTTAACATTGTATTCTCACTGTCTCTATGCACATTCACAGGACCCTACACAGTCACTCCATCGTCTGATCACTCACATATAACATGCACATACATTTATACTGACTCTACACACCTGCACACCCACTCACTCACATACAAGCTGCTACTCAGTTTATCATATATCCTGTTGCCTAGTCACCTTCCCCCTATACATATCTACCTCCATCACTCCAGTATCCCTGTCACCTTCCCCCTATACATATCTACCTCCATCACTCCAGTATCCCTGTCACCTTCCCCCTATACATATCTACCTCCATCACTCCAGTCAGCTTACCCCTGTATATAGTATGCTTACTAGCAAGTCAGTTAGAACAAATTCTTATTTACAATGACGGCCTGGGTTAACTGCCTTGTTCAGGGGCAGAACGACAGATTTTCACCTTGTTAGCTCAAGGATTCGATCCAGCAACCTTTTTGTTATGGGCCCAACGCTCTAACCACTCGGATACCTGCCACCCGTTTAATATGATACTGTATATTACCCAAATTTTGAACTCACTCTAAGGGATGATATATTACCACTGGTAGAAAAAGTACCTGGGATATTATCTTGATAATTGTGTGAATTGGACCCTTTTCCGTCCTGCTAAGCATTCAAATTGGGTGTCAGGGAAAATGTATGGAGTAAAAAGTACATCATTTTCTTTAGGAATGTAGTGAAGTAAAAGTAAAAGTTGTCAAAAATATAAATAGTAAAGTAAAGTATAGAAACCCCCAGAAACTACTTAAGTAGTACTTTAAAGAATTTTTAATTAAGTACTTTACATCACTGATCATAACCTTGTCATGTCCCCCACCTATGATGGACCACCAGACATACAGACAGGCAGACAGACAGTCCTCCTCTCCTCCACATACAAACAAGTAGACAGACAGGCAGACAGACAGGCAGACAGACAGACAGACAGACAGACAGACAGACAGACAGACAGACAGGCAGGCAGGCAGGCAGGTAGGCAGGCAGACATTAAACTAAAGCAGCTGTTTCCTGCTCCGACAGGTATTAATCTTTCATCCTCTCCTTACTTTCCCTCCTCCCCTCCCTCCCTTGACCGTGGTTCAACCTCCAACCCTCTCACTTCCTTATCTTAGCGTTATCTCCCCGCCCTAACACAAATACTTTAAAAGCTGTCATCAAGGCAAAGGGTGGCTACTGTTTAACGATTTGTTTAACACTTTTTTGGTTACTACATGATTACATATCTGTTATTTCATAGTTTTGATGTCTTCACTATTATTCTACAATGTAAAAAATACAAACACTGTCTTACTATACTTGTGAGGACTTTGGGGACCAACAATTGATTCCTATTCAAAATTCTATTTTCCCTAACCCCTAACCTTAACTCTAACCCTAACCTTAACCCTAACCTTAACCCTAAATCTAACGCCTAACCCTAATTTGAACCTAATCCTAACTCTAACCCTAACCTTAACCCTAACCCTTAGGCCTAAAGTGAGGACCTGCCAAATGTCTTCACTTCTCTGAATTTTAGTTGGTTTAATATTCTTGTGAGGACTTCTGGTAGCATAGTAAAACATGTACACACAGGCCTCCCCAGACTTAGCCAGCTGGCCCCGGTGTCGTTGGATCCTAGGGAGGGTCATCTTGCTTTTCTCTTTGTTCAGTGGAGCAGGACATTCCCTCCACTCCTCCTCCTCCTCTTTCCCCCTGACTGCCCCCTGAGACAGAACTGACAAAGGCTCACACTTTTCTCATTTATGTGAAAAATGGGGACGTCAGAATGAAAAACACATTTTCCAGCGGAACCAGTCTCTGACCCTGTCTCTCTCTTGTGCCCAGGTGTTCCATGCCAACACAGACTCTACCGAGGTGGTTCTGAACCGGATCCCCCAACCTGTTCTAGCCCGCTTTGTACGCATCAGACCCCAGAGCTGGAAGACAGGCATCGCCCTGCGCTTCGAACTCTACGGCTGTCAGATCACTGGTAAGAACAGCCTTTTCTATTCTATTCTATTCTGTTCTATTCAATTCTTTTCTATTCTATTCTATTCTTTTCTATTCTATTCTATTCTATTCTATTCTATTCTATTCTATCCAAGCTGTAAGACTGCCAGTCCCATCTAAGGATAGACTCTATTTTACCCATGTTTACCCACGATGGCAGAGCTAATGCTAAAACTTGTTGTACATTTTAATTAAGCTTTTAATATTCCCTCCTGGTTGACATAAGTCTCCGTGTGGTCCAGCTCCCTGGGACTGCCAAGCAGAAGAAATACCAGCCCGCGCAGAGAAGCACAAGATTTTCTAGCGTTTTCCCTGTTACTCACCACTATCAACGTTTCCCTCTTCTGTGGGAATTGTGATCGAATCAACATAACATTAGACACTTTCAATGCAACATACCAAAACCAAACTAACTATGCAAGACTTAGTATGCAAATGAATGGGACTTATGAAAGGAATGGAACTTATAAAATGAATGGGACTTATGAAATGAATGGGACTTATGAAATGAATGGGACTTTAAGAAATCAATGGGACTTATGAAAGGAATGGGACTCATGAAATGAATGGGACTTATGAAAGGAATGGGACTTATGAAAGGAATGGGACTTATGAAAGGAATGGGACTTATGAAAGGAATGGGACTTATGAAAGGAATGGGACAGCCTGGTTCAAGTGTGAGTACCCTTTGAATCTTAGTTTGATCACAGGTAAACCCAATCTGAAGACAGTCTATTGACTTTGTAACCCAGCCTTCTGACAGACACAGACCAGACATATAACGTGTGTAATTCCATCCAGCCCATCGCCAGTCGTCACACACTCTGTCTGTCCCTGTCCGTTCCTGTCCGTTCCTGTTTCCACTCCACCACTCATCACCATATTATCAGAGCTGCGGAGCTAAAGAGCTAGCTAACTGTAATTAGATTTGTCTATTTATAGTTGCCGTGGCAATTAGCGGGGTATAATTCCGTTTGTTTCCCCCCACATCACATGAAAGGAGATGGGCTGTTTAGTACAGATGCTGTCAGCCCCACCATCTCACACACACACACACACACACATCAAAATCATTCTATTAGCCTGCAATTCGCTGCCATTTTTTCAGACACTGAGAAGGACAGATGTGCTTTTAGCGACAGAAAGCTCTCTCAGGCCTGACACAAATAACACAAACACAATGCTGCTGTCTATGTTAGATATTAGATTCCCTGGGCCTGGCTGGCTGGCTGCACTCAGAGGGAAATGAGACATGAGACCCACAACGGTGGCCAACCCCTCTGTCTCTCTCTCTCTCTGTCTCTCTCTCTCTCTCTCTCTCTCTCTCTCTCCCTCTCTCGCTCTCTCTCTATCTCTCTCTCTGTCTGTCTCTCGGTCTCTCTCCCTCTCTCTGTCTGTCTCTCGGTCTCTCTCTCTCTCTCTCTTTTCCATCATTCCTGCGTCAGAGATCTACACTGCAATCAATCCTTTATTTTTAGCAACTTTTTGATTTTCACACCTGTGCGAGGAAGGGAAAACCGCTTTATTCACCCAGCATTAGTACATAGCGCTGTGGGAGTGTGTGTGGGATGTGCTTTAGGTACTCGGCTCTCTCTCTCTTTTAGGTAAAGGGCAGTTCTCTTCTCCTGCCAATAATCTATCTCCATCTCCCACTGTTTCTGTTCATGTAGTCTGTTCTTTACCTAGCTAGTGGCCTGCAGTCAAAACGGCTCCCACTAACTTCTCTTAAAGATCCACACACACAGATACAGTACCTGGAAATAATGTCACTTGGTTGAGCCACAAATGGCACCCTATCCCCTATATAGTGCGCTAATTCTGACCATAGTCTATACAGGGAAAAGGGTGCCATTTAGGACATAAGCAAAGAGTGGCTTGTGTTAGTTGTTTCATTATTTACTGTTGAAGCCGACTGCTGAGACATAACGACATGAAACATTGATTTCACTAGCCTTGAAATGTCATTGTCAATCCTCCTCAATGCTCATCAGCACTCTGTCTCCTCCACGTCCCCTCCCCTCCCTACCCCTAATTTAAGATTAAGCCTAGTCCTGGACTAAAACATTTTCAATGGATATTCTCCATTGCGCTTGTTTTTTAGTCCAGGACTAATCTGTGTCCGGGAAAATGACCCTGAATGTATTTTAAATGTGTCAAATAGAATGAATGAATAAATTCTCCCTTCCAGATGCTCCGTGTTCTGAGATGCAGGGGATGCTCTCCGGCCTTCTGCCTGACTCCCAGATCACAGCGTCCTCCATAAGGGATATCCACAGCTCTATGGGGACAGCTAGGCTGGTAGCCAGCAGGTCAGGATGGTTCCCCAGCCCAACACAGCCTCTGGCGGGGGAGGAATGGCTCCAGGTATACAACATTACCTTTTCACACTGGCCTACCAATAAACACTGTTTGGCTGTGTCCCAAATGGCACCGTATTTCCTAGATAATGCACTTCTTTTGAGGAGTGGCTGCAGGTGAGGTTTTTAAATCATGTTTGACAACCTGTCTTTTTAGCTTAGCCTTTAATCAATGATTGTTATTTCAGACATCCTTATTTCTCTTGCATGTTACTGTAAAGTGTGTTATGATTTTAAATCCCTTGAAATGCACATTTGATAACGTTTGGTTTGATTTTTTCAGGTGGACTTGGGGGTCCCCAAGACAGTGCGAGGCGTCATCACCCAGGGAGTGAGGACGGTGGAGGGGAGTACCTCAGCTGAGAACAGGGCCTTTGTCAGGAAGTACCGCGTGTCTCACAGCCTGACGGGCAAGGACTGGACCTTTATACTGGACAGCAAGACCAACCATCCTAAGGTATGGGTCGCTAGCACACACACAAACACACACAGTCCACACAACCACACACATGCACACACAGTCCTACACACTTTTCTCATTTATGGGTATTTCCATGTTAAAATGTACGAGTATTTACTTATTTAACTAGGCAAGTCAGTTAAGCACAAATTCTTATTCACAATGACGGCCTACCCCAGCCAAACCTGGACGACGCTGGGCCAATTGTGCGCCTCCCTATGGGACTCCCAATCACGGCCGGTTGTGATACAGCCTGGAATAGAATCAGGGTGTCTGTAGTGACGCCTCTAGCCCTGAGATGCAGTGCCTTAGACCGCCTCGCCTCTCCTCCCAAATAGCATTTTACATTTAAGTAATTTAGCAGTACTTATCCAAAGTACTTTTTTTTAAACAGGTAGCTGTGAGGAAAGTCAATGCTAGCAGGGAAATAAGTCAGGTGTTAGTTTAGACAAAAGACAATGGGGGGGGGGGGTTAAATGATTACTGTTATACTAGTCCAGGTATTCCTTAAAGAGGTTGGGTTTCAAGTGTCTCCGGAAGGTGGTCAGTGACTCCGCTGTCCTGGCGTCGTGGGGGAGCTTGTTCCACAATTGGGGTGCCAAAGCAGCAAATAGCTTTGACTGGGATGAGCCTGAACTGTGCTTCCATAGAGGTAGGGGGGCTAGCAGCCCAGAGGTGGATGAACGTAGTGTCCTCGTTTGGGTGTAGATTCTGATCAGAGCCTGGAGGTAAGGAGGTGCCGTTTCCCTCACAGCTCCGTAGGCAAGCACCATGGTTTTGTAGTAGATGCAAGCTTAAACTGGAAGCCAGTGGAGTGTGCGGAGGAGCGGGGTGACATGAGAGAACCTGGGAAATTTGAACACCAGACGGGCTGCAGCGTTCTGGATAGGTTGTAGGGGTTTAATGGTGCAGGCAGGGAGCCCAGCTAACAGCGAGTTGCAATAATCCAGACGGGAGATTACAAGTGTCTGGATTAGGAATTGTGCCGCTTTCTGTGTAAGGTATGGTCGTATTCTGCGAATGTTGTAGAGCATGAACCTGCAGGATCGGGTCACCGCTTGGATGTTAGCAGAGAACGACATGGTGTTGTCCAGGGTCACACCAAGGTTCTTTGCACTCTGGGAGGAGGACACAATAGAGTTGCCAACCATGATGGCGAGATCATGGAGCGGGCAGTCCTTCCCCGGGAGGAAGAGCAGCTCCGTCTTGCCGAGGTTCAGTTTGAGGTGGTGATCCGACATCCAAACTGATATGTCTGCCAGGCATGCAGAGATGCGGTTCGCCACCTGGTTATCTGAAGGGGGAAAGGAGAAAATGAGTTGAGTGTCGTCTGCGTAGCAATGATAGGAGAGACCATGTGAGGATATGACAGAGCCAAGTGACTTGGTGTATAGAGAGAATAGGAGAGGACCTAGCACTGTGCCCTGGGGGACACCAGTGGTGAGAGCACGTGGTGCGGAGACAGAGTCTCGCAACGCCACCCGATAGGAGCGACCTGCCAGGTAGGACGCAATCCAAGAGTGTGCAGCGCCAAAGATGCCCAACTCGGAGAGGGTGGAGAGGAGGATCTGATGGTTCACAGTATCAAAGGCAGCAGGTAGGTCTATAAGTATAAGAGCAGAGGAGAGTTAGATTTGGCAGTACGGAGAGCCTCCATGACACAGAGAAGAGCAGTCTCAGTTGAATGACCAGTCTTGAAACCTGACTGGTTAGGATCAAGAAGGTCATTCTGAGAGAGATAGCAGGAGAGTTGGTTAGAGACGCAACACTCAAGAGTTGGAGAGAAAAGAAAGAAGGGATACTGGTCTGTAGTTGTTGACATCAGAGGGATCGAGTGAAGGTTTTTTAAGGAGGGGTGCAACTCTCGCCGTCTTGAAGAAGGAAGGGACACAGCCAGCGGTCAAGGATGAGTTGATAAGCAAGGTGAGGTAAGGGAGAAGGTCTCCGGAAATGGTCTGGAGAAGAGGAGGGGATCGGGTCAAGCGGGCAGGTTGTTGGGCGACCGACGATAACAAGTCGCAAGATTTCATCTGGAGAGAGAGGGGACCAGTGGGGTAGGGCAGTGTGAGCAGGACCAGTGGGGTAGGGCAGTGTGAGCAGGACCAGTGGTGTCAATAGGCTTAGTAAATGAGGATCGGATGTCGTCGACCTTCTTTTCCACAGAGAGGGAGGAGGAAGGAGGGAGGGAGAGGAGGAGGAGGAGGATTCAGCAGGGGGGAGAAGGTGGCAAAGAGCTTCCTAGGGTTAGAGGCCGAGGCTTGACATTTAGAGTGGTAGAATGTGGCT